>JBDJHY010441537.1:0-17737 GCA_039654485.1 Withania somnifera | reverse complement strand
ATCACTCCTCCGTCCTATACCCCCTTCCATATCAACGTAGCCCAGAGGCAAGGTCCATGGAGGTTGTCACCATGTACGATCTCTAACGTAATCATAACCTCACATCCCAAATCTCAGAACCTAAAGGGTCTCGATAGTCTATCATCACATGTCAAATATCAATAGTCTCATCAAGCCATACTCGGCAAGTCAGGGTGTACAACACATGTATATTATAGTATCACCAATATCCTCAATAGGTTGGGTATCATCAAGTTTTCATAACTAGTAGCTCCATAAGTGTCAAAAAGTTGTACTCACTTTCATACGCTAATGGGTTAAGTCCCAGGGGCTGTACTCACTACTGAACGGATTCGGTCTCAAGTCCCAGCAATTATTAGTCATATGATATTTCTCGGTTCCAGGGTTCAAAGTCTGTGCTAAAACAAGTGAAAATAGTATTACTGGGTGCTTAATACAATGTTGAGTCTAAGACAGTTAAAACGGTCATTTACTTATACTATTATTAGCTATTCCAATTTACAATTGTTACCAAAATCAATCTCTAACCTCTTCGGCCTAATAATCATGTGGTGATACTGACCTAGCCCCCAATGCACTCTCATCGGAGTCAAGGGCCCAACCTCTCCTGTCATGAATTCACAACATATCAATAAGTATATATCAAATATGATCATGCAATAGAAATTTCCTTTGCCCTGCATAAGTACCTAGAAAACTTCTAAGTTACAGGCACCATATCAATCGGATGCTAAAATATAAATATAAATATCAACATGGAAGGATGAAAGAACAGTATAGGATCACCATATCCATATATCTACCCAACCCATGGATGCTATTTAGTATAGTTACTAAAGTTATAAGCCCAGAGATAGCCCCACGGAGCCTACCTGTCGTTTAACAATAAAGCATTCATATTCACGAATCTTACTTCGACAAACGTCAAACAATATCTGAATAATATGAAACTTGAGTCAAAGTATATTATAAGTTAATACTATTCTAGCGCTATATTTTATGCTAAGTTTCGTACTATGCCTAAAACGGGCTTGTGAGGCCTGCTCACCAGAACAAAAAATAAATACCGGCACGGGGTTCCCAACGTCATTGGAAACCTGTGCTCTAAAATTGAGCCCAATTCAAGTCAGGGAAGACCCTTGAACATCCCATAGAAAATTAAGCATAAAAGGGGCTAAAGAATCAAACTTTATGGATTTACATGTTGAATTCGGAAAAGGAAATGTTACTACAATGAATAATAACCCTAAGGAGAAAGGTATTACGATAGAACTTCAATTAAAATTGAAGAAATCAAGAGATCATAACTAGGGCATTGATGGAGGACGAACGCTAATTTTAATGAAATTTAATAGATAAAATCACTTACCGAAGGTGAGGTTGATGTAAAAATTCTTAAAGGAAATTTCTATGAACTTTTGTGGAGTTTCCAAGACAAATCACACAAATTCTAGAGAGAAAACAAGGGGAAAACGGATGAAAAAGTCACCCAAAATGGGTGAAAAACTACATAAAAGTGCCTCGGGTACTGATTTATCGAAAAAATGTACCGATAGATCGGTACAAGTAGGTACTGATTTATCAGACAAAATGTTCGACCATGACTGACAAACCAGCACTTTGACCGATTTATCGGTCAATGCTGCACTAGAAAACTGCAGCTTTTTAAGAAATTCCTCCGGGTTTTAAAAATCAAATAGGGTCCAATTTTAACAAACCGAATATATATTTTATGTGAAAAAAACATTTTAGACTCAATAGAATTGAGGAAATTGGAATCAGGGGTCGTTTGAGCAAAATTGACCCCCAATCAAGACTTGACCTAAACTACAAAATTTTTAACGTTCCACATAACCACTCAAATCAAGCATGAACACCTTGGGAAGTGTAGTAAGGGTCAAACTAGCCTAAATTCACCATTTTAGAGCTGACAGAAGTGTCAGAATTCTAATCTAACACTCCAAACATCAAAACACCACTTTATGCATTAAACTTAACTAAAATCCACAAAAGTGCATAAGTTGCAAACAAAAACTCCAACATATAAACTTCAGGTCAATCTTGACTTTGTTTGGAATTCCGGAGCTAATGAAACTACCAAAATTTAATTCTGAGATCGTCTTGAAGGAATATTGACTTTGATCAATAAGTACATAGTTTAAGGCTCTAAAATAGAAAATTTGAGATATTTCTCAACCAAGTCGCCAGAGATCCGAACTAACGGTACTAGCAAGTCATAAATGACTTAGGGAAACTATTGAAATGCTCTAGAATGCAAAAACATCATATATTTATCATAAATAACCAAAAGGGTCATTACATTCCCCATATATTTATCCCTCTTACTCCAGTATACCCCTCCCTCAGCCACGCAACTTACCCCAAGCATAAAAACCTAGGCTAAATCTGTATATTATATCTTAGTGGGAAAACTAAAGTCCAACCATATAGCCACATCAAAACCATAGTAAAAATTTGAATGTTTCTGTGTAAGCAATACCCAAAAATCAGAGTGCCAGTAAGAAACTAAATAAGGTAGTGCAAGAAAATAGCTCCATATTACTACCTAGTCATCGATACATATAATGTATAAGAAGTTTTCGGTTATTAATCTGTCAGAATCAAGTTACCTTTTAAAAATACTAATGCATGCTCACAACATAGAGTCAACCAATAGACTAAACTTGTCTAAGGCAGCTACTGGAATCCATAAAATGGCTACCAAGACACAGTCATAAGGTACATCCTCACCTAGCCCAACTAAGGTCCTGAGCCATGAGTAACTACACCAAAGATTCCACAACTTCCAATAGAGCGCCCATTAACGGTTAAGTACATGCCCATACAGTGATCCTGGAGCTGTCACAGCTTAGGCCAATAAAACTCACTCCCAGTATCGCATCGGGATATGGTACAATATTATCATATAGGGCTGCTAACTATTCGACAAAACCATATCGAGATATTTATAGCTTGGTAACTGTACACATACTAATCATACACGATACCTCATATAGAACACAGAACAATCAGTCTACCTAGATCTTCTCTAAAGCCACAAGCTTAAACAAGGGGATAGCTTCTAAGATCTAACCATAGAATAATCTTGTTCCCAACCTCAACACATTCCAGAGTCTAGTGTATAAATAATATGCACCAAAGGTTATACTCCTCCCCGAACCATACTATGTTACAAAGTCAATGTTGAACATGCAGGTAGGCAACATAGCCTCAAATAAGTAACTAAGTACAATCCAACTAAGTAGACCATAGGCCAAAAGAAAAAACATAATGGGGCTCCAACTAATAATCCCATCCTTAAGCTGGCACCTTAACATACATATACCATACTAATACCCAATCTGAAGAAAATGGATCGTAGCCTACTATGATTCTGATGATAACATCAAAAATACATTGAAATATCCGAAGAATCAAGAATAAAGTTTGAAATTTAATAAATCTATAAAAAAATATAACCACGTGTCAAGACAAATAAAATAAGACCCAAGGGGTCAAAATCAAAGCTAAAAATAGGTCCTTAAACCTTTATATCTTGGAAAAATGAAATATTTATACTAACACGTAGAGCATATCTCATACATCATACGGTAAAAAATTAGGCTCAAACTAAAGGTAGTAAATGAAGAAAAAATCCCATAAAGTTTATATAATATAGAAGACTTTGTAACTAAAGAAGAATCGATGAATTACCTAGTAAAACGATCGTAGAACGTATAGGATATGATTCAATAGATTAAAAACACTCAAAATCTATTAATCACACTAAACTTAGCACTGAGGGTTGAATAACTAAGAAGGAAATGGAAGCTTTATGTCAAAACATAAAGAGAAACATATACATAGAGGTTGCTAGGCAGTGGCTAGCAGTGGCGGCCACCACCCTGTGATCATGACGGGTTATGTGGCTAGAATCCACAATCGAGTCTCTCATCCCCCATGATCGTGATGCTTCCCAGCCCAGCCAACCTCAGTTTTTGAAAAAATTGAGGCTTAGGATGGAATTAGAGTTCGATTTAGACATTCTATATATGAAACCTTTATATAATAGATATTCTAGACTCAGCGGAGTTGATGAAAAGGCCATTCGGGATCATAGAAATTGAATAAGTCCCAGAGTAGCAATAATTAAAGAAATTTAAATTGTAAAATTGTCAGGGAGCTAACCTGCCGATCCCAGTAAGTCACAAACAACTTAGGACAGTTACAAGAATGCTCTAAATACAAAAAAATTATAGGAATCATGGAAATGTCCCCGAGGGCCATTATATATATCTTATCTATAATTTGTTTTGCCCTTAATTTGGTATCTTGTGAACTATTTTCTATCATATATTTGTACCTATATAGATGTTTTAACCTTGGGTGAATTTTTAGATCAAGAAGATTTTTAGAATTAAGGTAGACTTATCTATGATTCTAGCATTGTGCATTCATGATCCAATGGCCTATTGATTTTTATTACATGATTTTTTTAACTCCCTATAGAATTAGGGGCTTGTTTTATGAGGATTTGGTTGAAGGAGGCACAAATAGGATTTTGTAGATTTGTATAGATATTCTTGTTTTAAATAAGATACTTGATTTGCTTTGATTTAGTAGAGTCCAGGTACCTAGAATTGACATTTATACTCATTTTAGACCTAGTTAAAGTCTAGGTAAATGATATTGTCATTTATACTGGTTTTAGACTTATCTAGAGTTTGGGCACTAAGCATTGGTGTACTACTAGTTTTAGCCTCACCTCCAGTCTAAGAACTTGCATTATGACATTGAGTTGGGAATGAAGTTTGGGTCCTTCATGGATCCTATTGATTTTGGCTTTGGGCGATAAAAAATGAGTATACAGCAGAGGAGAGGTATACATTCATAGATTCTTGTGGGTCCTGCCTTCCTGATATGTGAGTGCTACAGGAGAAGCATAAAATATAACCGACCATATCATATCATACTACGTCCTTGATCTGTTTTAAACCATTTTTTCTGGTTGTACCCTTCATGCTTAAGGTGTATGGGTTGGGTTTGTTTCATTTATTTGTACCTTTTGGGCTTATGAAAGCTTGGTGAAGTTGTATCAGGTCTACATATTTACTTATTCTTTTTACAGATTACTAATAGATTTTGTTAGATCATACTTACCTTATGTTCTTTAGATCATTTTATTAGAGTTCCCTTCTTCTCTTTTTTAGTAAAGGTAGCAAATATGCTACCACTCATTTTTATTATTTTATTCCTAATCTAGAGAAAGGATCAAGATACGTTCCTAAACTTGTGATTTTATTACTTTAATCCTATTGGTAACTATCTTAGATTTTATTACCTTTCCTGTCTTAGTTGAATTGTTAGATTATACTTTCTTGTTATTACTTTTATATCTTATATGAGCCCATTCGCCCTATAATGCCTACTAGATAGCTATTATTTTGGTACTCATGTTGTACTGCATATTTTCTACTGTAGATCGTATCACGAGTTATCTCCACTGATATTGGCCTTCTTATAGAGTTTTTGGACATCTAAGACATAGTGTGAGCTCTTTGGCAATCGAAACTTATTTAGTTTTCATCCTATTTTACATTTTACTATTGCAATTTTTAGACAAATCTTGTATATATTTACTTTTGTATCTTATTTTGTACTCCACTCTTATAGTGGATCTTTTACAAGCTGATAACAGGTCATGGGTTAACTATCCTTATGTATATATACATCACATGTCTTCTCTAATTATGTTTTTTCATGATTTTCTTCTACTTGTTGTTCCTTTTTCCTCTATTATATCCCCTTAGTCATTGTTGGGGCACATTACTTGTCTTACTAGGATATGGGTTCTCTTACCTACTTGAGGGTGGGTAGGTGCTAACATGACCTAAGAAATTGGGTTATGAGTGCTTGGTATCAAATCCTAGGTTCACCGGTGTCTTTAGTACTAGAGAAAGTTTTTAGTAGAGCCTTACGAATTGATATGATACTGTTTTATCCTTTCTTCGAGAGGCTATTAGGCATTCTTATGAATATAACTCTCTTTTGGCTCTATATAATGTATTCTTTATATATTAATTTCTTGGAATCTTATTTTTCACTCTTCCACAGACGGTTTATACAAGGTCTTTAGTAGGCGAGGGAAGCCTTCACACTTATAAATAGGGCTCTAGCTAAGGTCTAATATAGAGGTCGGTTCCAAGATCAAGGACATGCACGTGCTACTATGCCAATTAGACTTCCAGAGGTTAATCTAGAGAACATTGTAAATTAGCAGCATGTAGTTATACCACCCCAACAGTTGGTCGGCTAGAGGTCAACCTAGAATCAACCAGGATTAGAACTTAATATGGATTATTGGTGTGTAATACTACATATTTTAAGCATGATTAAAAGTAATACAACTAATAGATCCCAAACATTTTCTCAGTGACATCCCTAGGTGTTTAAAATGTAAGTGTGTAGCCCGCTACTATAGCTCCCTCTTCGTTGTTAGACGGGTTATCAATGATAGTAGAGGAGTAGAACATATTGGTCCAATTTCTAAGTTTAGATCTATTAAGGTTTTTAGTCCTCCTTGTGAGGATGCACATGATTTTATTACTAGTTTCTAGGAGAGGTTGCATAACCTCCGGTTGAAGGATCTTCAAGATATGGATTATCCATGTTTCAGCTAGATGGGCGAGCTAAAAAATAGTGGGGAAAACATTTGTGTTATAAGCCAACTAATTCTCCTCTAAAGACTTGAAAGTTGTCTATGAGCCCTTTATGGCAAGGAATATGCCCTAAAATTATTGAGAGCGTCTCAGGTATGAGTTAACCAATTTCAGTTAGGGTTCTATGAAAGTATCAGAGTGAGAGGTCCAATTTCATGAGTTAGCTAGGCATGGGTTCATGCTTCTGCCTACAAAATAGAGGAGGTACATCATTTTAGTTGTGGTTTGATACTGGGACTTCATGAAACCACTGAGATTTTAGTATTTGATAGGCATTTATTTAGGGTTGATGCAGAGAATACACTCACCATGGAGAGCCTATATTGTGAGTCCTATAGGGGCAGCAATAAGAGGCCTCATCACCAGGGTAGGTACAGTAGTTCCTACTTCGACGGTAGGGGTTTTAGAGGTAGAGGTTATCAATAAAAGTATTACCAAGTCTAATCTAGTAGGCCTATGTAGGCATCATTATAGATTTTATATGGGGGTCATCCTAGATACAATGGTTAGAGATTTGATCAGCCTTCTAGGGGAGCATCTTTAGGGTCTTCAAGGCATGATGGACAAATGGTTTCAATAGGTACTTCTCACCATGATAGGGTATTCTAACTTTGTTATGATTGTGGTAAGCTTTGTCATTATTATAAAGAGTGTCCCCAACATGGGATGGTTCAACCATTAGCATATGTAGTGCAACCTCTCAGGGTAGAGGTACCACTATCCAGAGGTGGTGCCCAAGGCAGCAATGGATCTAAAGGTGGTGCTCAATTAGAGGTCGAATGGTTGGGTTGGTGGTCAGGATGAAGGCTACCATAAGTAATTCTATACATTTATTATAGGCTATAAGCTGAGGCCTTTGCTGTCATGATCATGATGATCCCAGTTTTCCATTAGCCATCTTTATAATTGTTTGATCCTACTTACACATATTCTTATGATTCTTCTTAACTTTTTGCTTCTTTAGGGTTGTCTAGTAAGCCATTGTCTATTCCCTAGCGTGTTTCTACTCCAGTAGGTGATTTTTTAGTAGTGGTATTTTTAAATTCTATATGGTGGATCTTAGGGAGTATGATACTTGGGATAATTTTATTCTGTTAGATATGCTTGATTTTGATTTAACTTTAGGCATGGATTATTTATCCCTTAATCATGCAGTTCTGGATTATTATGCCAATATCATTACCTTAGCATTTTCCAAATGTCCCTACATGTATGGCAAGACTGTTACCTTTAGCTTTAAGATCTATTGGATAACAGTTTTATCAAAATGAATGTGTCACCATAGGGTGCTCCAACTCTATTTGTTAATAAGAATGATGGTACGATGTATATGTTTATTAAGTATCGATAGCTGAATAAATTGACCATAAATAATAAGTATATGACGCTACATTTTGATGACTTATTTGATCATATTTATGGTGTAGCTGTGTTTTCAAAGATAGATATGACGTCTGGCTACCACCAGTTGAGGACTAGCTCCTTAAGATAACCTAGGACTTAGTACAATCATTATGACTTCCTAATGATGTATTTTGAGTCCAATAATCCTCAACAACTTTTATGGACTAGATAAATAGGGTGTTTAGGATGTATTTGGATTGTTTTTCCATAATGTTCATCGTGACTTTGTAGTGTACTCATAATAGGGAGAAGCACGAGCAACATTTTAGGACTGTTGTGTAGACTTTGATAAAGTAACATCTTTATTCCAATTTCTTAAAGTATTAGTATTGTCTTGAGCCTTTAGCTTCCTAGGATAGGTGGTATTGAAGGATGTGTGGTAGACCCGGCGAAGATTAAGGCAGTTCATGATTAGCCTAGACCAACTTCTCCTATCGAGGTTAGTAGTTTCATTGGATTAACAGGTTATATAAAACACTATTAACTAAATTTTTGAGGAAGAATGTCCCATTTTAGTAGTCCAATGAGTGTTAGGTAAGCAATATTGACTTGAGTTGCATTGTTGACTCTTCCAATTAAGGGACAGGAGTTCTTATTATATTATGATGCATCAGGTATAGGTTTAGGTTGTGTCTTGATTCAATACGATCAGGTGATAGCTTATGGTTCAAGGTAGCTAATGGATCTTGAGAATAATTACCCTACTAAAGACTTGGGGTTAACAGTTATAGTTTTTATGCATAATATTTGGAGGCATTATTTATATGGCATTCAATTTGATATTTTCACTGACCACCATAGCCTTCAATATATTCTTAGCTAGTAAGAGCTTAATTTGAGCGTAGGTGGATTAAGCTACTGAAGGAATATGATACCTCTATTTTATAGCACCCAAGAAAGGCAAATATAGTAGCAGATACCTTGATCTAGATGGTAGTAAATATGGTTATCTTGGCTTATATTTTAGTTTTAAAGTACCCATTGGCCTTAGAAATCTATTTTTAGCTAACATATTTGTTCGACTTGATTTATCAGACCTTGGGAGGATTATACTACCTTAGTTAAGAAGATTAGCTAGTGCCAATTTAAGGATCCGTATTTGCATGGTATTCGTGATTAGGTGTTAAAGGGTAAAGACAATAGGGCTATCGTAGACACATATGGGATTTCTAGATTAAAGGGTCATATTAGTGTTTTGAAAGTTGGTGATTTGATCCAAATGATATTATGGAAGGCTCATTATTCTAGATGTTTCATTTACCCAGGTGCAGCTAAAATGAATAGAGACTTGAGATAGATTTACTAGTAGAGCTGTATGAAAATAGACATAAAGGATGTTGTATCTTAGTGGTTAAACTGTCAACAAGTAAAGTTCGAGCATATGAGACCTGGTGGTTTGATATAGAGATTACTTATTCCTAAGTTTAAGAGGGAGGGGTCATCATAGATTTCATAGCAGGGTTGAGATGAACATATTAGGGGTCTGATTTAATTTAGGTTATAGTGGATAGGTTGTTGTCTACACAATTCCTACCAGTTCATTCTTCTATAGTGTAGAGAGGTTGGCTCAAATTTACCTTCACAAGATTTTCTACTTTGAGGGCTATCATTTCCAGAATATCAGTTTATCAAACCATGGTACTCCGTACACCTCATAGTTTTTTAGGAATATTTAAAGAGGAAAAAAGATTCAAGTTAGCATAATTTTTCACCATCAAACTAATGTCTAGTATAAGAGGACTATTCGAAACTTGGAGGACATGTTTCGGTCTTTTTTTCTTAATTTTAAAGTTTTTTGGGATTATGATTGCTTTCTCATAGTTTTCTTATAATGATAACTACCACTTGAATATTTAGATGGTGCCTTTTGAGGTATTGTATGATATATGGTGTAGTTTGTTAGTTGGTTTGATGGATTTGAGCCTAGGTTGTGGGGTAGAGAGTTGTTGCACAATTACTTGGATAGAGTCCAAGTGATCTAAGATAGGTTTTGGGTATAACAGAGTAGGCAAAATATCTATTGGATCGTAGAGTTTATGCCTTAGAGTTTATTGTTGGTGATCTGGTGTTTCTACAAGTATAACCCATAAAGTTTTTAATAAGTCTTGGGAGGAGGGAAAACATTAGCACCATGTATATTGGACCATTTGAGGTTCTTCAACATACAAGTGATGGTGTTTATGTGTTGTCTTTGCCTCCATCATTTTTAGTTATCCATCTGGTTTTCCATTTATTAATTTATGGCATTATACTTTGGATGATTCTTATGTACTATGGTGGGATTCTTTTCAGTTGTATAAGAGTTTTGATTGTGTTGAGAAGTCCGTGGCCATTTTTGATAGAGATGTTAGGAGGATGAGGACTAGAGAGATTCTAGTAGTGAAGGTTTAGTAGAGGTACCACCCAGTCGAGAAGAGTACGTAGGAGATAGAGAGTGATATCTAGACCCAGTTTCCCTAGTAATTTGATATTTCATGTACCTCCCTTCTCTTGACTTTCGAGGATGAAATTTCTTTTAGTAGTGGATGTTGTAATCACCCTTTGGGTTATTTTCTTATTTATGCACTTTTCCCCATATTTAGAGTTATCCTATAACTACCAAGGTTATTTATGACTTGTTTGGGACTAGCAGTTTGCTTTTCTGGAGGTTCATTTGGAATCCATTGACTTTAATCAACAATATTATAAGAAATCCTCAAAATTAAATTTTGACAACTCAAATAGCTTCAAAATATGATTTTCTATGTAGCTCGACCCTTGGTTTGGATCTCAAATCTTTTAGTGTGGTTTTATGCCGTTAGATAGGATAATAGCCTTTAAGGAGTTGAAACCTTGAGTTTGGTCAACTTTTGATGATTACAGAATTGGATTGGAATGGTTTCATCAGCTTTGAAACATTGAGTTTGATTTAAGCGGCTGGCCTTTAGTTGGATCTCCTAGGCAGTCATGCCTATTTTGGGGGCTTTTTTGGTCTTTTTCGGTAAGTGCTGACTTTGGTCAACATTCCATGATATGACCTTGGATGGCCATTTTTTCAATTTCATTAAATTTTGGAATGACATTTTCAAGATCCTAGCATATATAGTTTGTGCTCATCAATTTCAAACCTCTTTTGAGGGTTTGGTAGGAGTTTTATTTTTGGTTGGCATTATTGTCGCAGCAATTGCAGGTGCAATCCCAGCTACTTTTTTGTAATCACAACCTTTCCTACATGATTGTGAGGTAATTGTTCCTTGTTCCTATTTATCAAAGTCGTTTCCCATGCAATCAAGAAGGTCTGTCTTTCCTATTTATCGTGATCGCATTCTGGCCACGTGATGTATTTCATGATTGTGTTCTACTTCCACGTACTTGTGGCAGTCTATTTTCTTAGACTCACAATTATGAGCCTTTTTTATGTCATCTCAAAGGGTCATTCCTTGTAGTATATAATCCTCTTACTTGAATTTTTTGACCTTTTTAACTCAATCCCTTTACCATAACTATACTTTGGAACTATATTTCTATTGCGAGTTCTCATAATTAAGCCTAGGGAGATTCTAGCTTATTCATGATCATCTCTATTTTGTATCATCTGACTAATAAAAATATGGTAGTAGATTCCTTGAGATAAATGGAGTTGAATACGGGTATCTTGGTTTCTATTTTAGTTTTTGAGCAGCCATTATCCTTGGACATCTAGTCTTTGGCTAAAATATTGGTTAGACTTAATTTATCATACCACAAGTGGATTCTTAACAGTGTTAAGGCATGTTCAACCATGGTTAAAAAGATTGGAAAATGCAAGTTCGAGGACCAGTATTTGCATAGTTTTCGTGATAAGATTTTGAGGATTAAGGACAGCAGTGCTACTTGATATTCAAATGGGTTCTTACATTCAAGGATCATATGTATGTTCCAAGAATTATTGATTTAATCTAGATGATATTGGTAGAGGATTGTTGTTCGAGATATTCCATTCACTAGGGTGTAGCTAAGATGAATAGAGACTTAAAACATATTTACATGTGGCAGCATGAAAAGGTACATAGTGGAGATTGTATCTTGGTGATTGAACTGTTAGTAGGTGAAGTTTGATAATATGAGACTTGGAGGTTTGATATATCCATTCCTGATAGAAAGTAGGATACATTTCCTATTAGTTCATTCTTCCTATATGTATACTGAGGTTGGCTTAAAGATACCTTTGTAAGGTTGTCCTCTTGCATGGAGTGCCAGTTTTTGTATCATATCAACTCGTGGTACTCAGTTTGCCTTTTAGGTTTGGAGGACTATTTAGAGAAAGATGGGTACAGAGGTTCAACTTAACATAGGTTTTCACTTTAAGACCTATGGCCAATTTGAGAGTCTCAAGGTCTCGGAGAACATATTGCATGCTTATGCTCTTGATTTAGAGGTTCAAGAGAGCAGTATGTATCTTTGGTAAAGTTTCATTATAATAATAGCTAGAATTTAAGTATTTAGATGGTGCCTTTTGAGGTATTGTATGGTAGATACAATAGATTACTACTAGTTTATTTTGATGGATTTAAGGCTAGGCCACAGGGTATAGAGTTGTTGCTTAATTTCATGGATAGAGTTTAGGTGATCTAGGATAGGCTGCAGGAAGCGCAGAGTAGGCATAAGGTCTATGTGGATCATATACATCATCGCTTGGAGTTTAGTCTTAGTGATCGAGTGTTACTGCAGGTGTCACCTATGAAATGCATGATGAGGTTTAAGAGGAGGGTCAATCTTATCCCAGTTATATTGGACTATTTAAGGTTTATCAGCATATAGATGATGTTGCTTATGAGTAGGCTTTGCCTCTATCTTTCAACTATCCATCAGGTTTTCCATGTATTGATATTGTGGCATTATTTTCCAAATAAGTCTCATGTACTCTGATAGGATTCAGTTCAGTTGTATGAGAGTTTAGATTTTGTTGAAGAGCCTGTGGACATTTTGGAGATAGATGTCAGGAGGTTTAGGACTACAGATATTCCAGTAGTGAAGTTTTAGTAGAGGCACCACCCAGTTAAGGAGTCTACTTGAGAGATGAGAGTGATGCATGATCCTAATTTTCCCAACTATTCGAGCCTTCAGGTAGCTTCCTTCTCTTGACTCTCAGGGATGAAAGTTCTTTTAGTAATGGATGCGGTAATGAACCTCCAGGTCATTATCGGGTTAATGAAATTTTCTCTATGTTTTGAACTATCTTATAGCTACCTAGGTTATATATGACTCTCTGAGGCTAATACTTTGATTTTCTAGAGTTTCCTTTGAATTTTATTCCCTCAATAGAACCTTAAATTGAAGTCCATTAACTTTGTTCAACAATCTTGTAAGGAACACTAAGAATCAAATTTAAATAGTTCTATAAGATTCAGAATATGATTTTGATCTAAGTGTACCCTTAATTCAGGTCTCAGTACTTTTGTTGTAGTTTTATGCCATTGGCGCTAACAACCATTTGGAAGTTAGAAAATTGACTTTGGTCAACTTTTTATGATCAAAGAATCAAATTGGAAACCATTAGCTTTGATATGTTGAATTTAGGTTAGGTGGACCTTTGGTTCAATTACCTAACCAACCAAGCCTTTTTGGGTGCTCAGTTGGCTAATTTGTTCTTTTTAGGAAAGTTTTAACTTTGGTCAACATTTCCATGAAATGTCGTTGAATGGTTATTTTGTCAATTCCATTGTGTTTGGAATGTCATTTCCAAGTTGCTGGTATATTTTTTATGCTCATCACTTTTCAAATTTGTTCTGAGTGGTTAGTGGGAATTTAATTTTTGGTTGGTTTTATTGTCAAATTTGTTGCTGGTTCAGGCCTAGATCCTTCTTCAATATCATTGCCTTTCCCACATGATTTTGAGATATTGATTCCTTTTTCTTTGAAATTATGTCCTTGTCCTAAGAAATTATTGAGGTCTTGTAATACCCTTCCAGTAATTTCTGTATTTTTTATAATACCCTCCCAGTGATTTCTGCATTTTTTGCATTTCCTTATATCTAAAATCTTTCTTGTAGCTTCCCTAAGTTATTTATGACTTATCAGAACTGGTGTTTTAGTTCCCTGGTCATTCGTTTGTTTGTTATATTTGTTTCCCTTTTAAAACCCTTCACTTTTGATGTCGTTGACTCCAATCAACATTCCTTGAATATAATTTCAGAATTAAATTCGACAGTTCCATTAGCTTTGTAATGTGGATTTTGGTCTAGAAGGACTCCAAATTGGTTTCCAGAAGCTTTCATCACGATTTCATCTTGTTGTGCATGTTTTATGACCTTTTTGGCTCATAAGTGGAGATTGCATATTTAGTTTATAATCGGATCCTCAAAATAGAAATTTGACTGCTCCATTAGATCTGTAATATCTAGTTTAGAATAGGTGAATTATTCTTTTGGGTATTAGTAAAGTTGATATCATTTTGAGTACTCGGCTTGAATTTATGCAATTAGGCTGAGGGTTGACTTTAGTCAATATTTCATCAAAAAGATCTTGGATCAAAATTATGTATGTGTCGTCGGGTTTGAAATGTCATTTTCATGCAATTTAAATATTTAGTTTGTGCTCGTTGGGTTCCTAACGCGTTCTAAGCTCACTTTTCAAACTCGCTCTTGGATGATTTAACAATTGGTGCACCTCTGCTTTACTATACACCATCGTATAGGTCTTGCATGCGATCATGATGCACTATGCCGCTATTCTATGAAATCGGGTGTCCTTAGCACGTGTTCGCGATCCTGTCCCCCATCCTTTTTCAGGATCGCAGACCATGTCAATGCGATCACGATGGTCTACTCCCTGCATGTCATGATAGCGACACACATGGACGCGATAGCTATTTGTATTATACATGGTAGTATAACAACCCCAAAAATCTGATTTTAGTTCGTTTTCTTCCATTTTTCTTAACTCCAAAGCCCCATTGATGTACTTATAAATTCAGGGTCTTAACTATTGAGCTTGATAAGCATTGGCGAGTGTTACTAATCATTTTTCCACCTTTAATTTGTAAGTATTCACTTTAATTTCCTTGAAATTGTTCCATAGATATACTAATTTCTCCTACTCTTTCATCACTTTATTTCTTTATTTCTAGCTTATTTACTGCTCATCTTAGCTCCAAATTTTGGGTATGAATCCCTACAATGTGCGGAACATTTTGATACCTTTTGTTTCAAATTTTAGGTTCGTGGGCTCGTAGGCCCATTTTGACCCATATTCTGACCCTGGATATTTTTATAGCTTTATGGGTATCATTTGACTCATATTAACGTGTAAATTATTATTTTACTAGTTTCATGATTCTTCAAGTTGTTCGCACATTTTTGGATCTTTTGGAACAGTCAGGACATTTTCTACCCAGTAATTGCTAGCTTGTCTTTGGAGGCAAGATAGGCTATGGATTACGATCTTAGACTTGGCTTATATGGAAAATAATAGTACTAATTAGCATCCTTGTGTTGCAAATTTTATATTGGTTCCCTTGAACTTGTCCACTTCTTTAGTCTGTTTCTTGGACATATTGGTATTGTTTTTTCTATTGACTCTAGAACATATATGATGGGATTATTGGAAATGTCAGTGACTCTTAGACATCGAATTTGTTTGTTATGATTCCTATAGTGATCTTGAGCCGATGCAGGGCCGCAGGACCTTCTGTGATCAGTTGATTTAGATTTTTTTATGTCATCATTCATGCATGTTGTCATCATTCATGCATGTTATTGTCATGAAACTGAGATTTTATGCAAGGATTTCCATGATTTTTATCTTCGAGAGCCCATTATTGTTATGAAACCCTGTATGGGTATTAATGACTTTCATTACTTGAGATTTTGATAATGACAGATGTCCATAGAGATTTTGATATTATGACTAATATTGATATGAAATTTATTTTTAAATGATCTCTTTACTGAAAAATGTGTTTTATGTTTTTCTTAAATTACTCGAAGACACGATTATCGGTTGGGCACCCAGTACTCCTATTTTCTATCGGTTTTAGTCCAGGTATTAAAACCTAACATTGGGTACATGACCTTTCTAGCACTTGTATCTTTGGACCGATGTCAGATGTGAGTATTATCCATTAATTAATTTTAGTCAAAAATGTAATTGGGAAGGGATAATGAGTTTTCTACTAGTTTTAAACATATTCATGGATTGGTATGCATTGATACCCATGATTCGACAGCTATGAGATTCAAACTGGTTATGAGATTCAAATTCTGAATCTTGTTATGATCTAGTTATGAGATTCAAATTCTTAGTATTAAGATAATATGTGGGGACCCCCACCATGGACCTTCTCAAACTGGTGTTGGTACATGGTGTGATCAAGAAGGGGTACACGACAGAGTAGTAGGAATACGGGAGAATCCTTCCATAGGTCCTTCCTACTGAGCCTACGGGTATTTGTCGGAGGATCTTACATATTTACTTTAGCATACCCCATGTCTGTTTCACTTTTTGCACTTGCTTTCTTTGATGATACCTTCTAGTAATATGGGATGCTAGCAGGTGAGCATTACTTGTTTGTACCTTCTGGTAGTATGGGATGCCAGTGCGTTTTATCTGCTTATTTCATCCTTTAGTTTCCTTAGATAGTTGTTATTTCCTATCTATTTCTCATGACTTTATTTGGTAGTTATATTTGGGTTTTCATGTGATTACGCCTTCTTTCTTCACCGTTTATTAAGGTTACTAGTACACCATCTTGCTTAATCCCTTTACTTGATTTTCTTTTTGCAATGACTTAGGTATGTCTTATATCTTTATCTAAATTCTTATATTATTATTTTTATCTATCTCCATTCTCTGTGTTTGTTAATTCTACTGTTATCTACAACTAGTTTTACCTCCTTACATCTATATTCTTGATTGTTGTGACTTGTTTCCTTCATTGTCTTCTATTACTATTTTTATTTATTACATGAGACCATTCGAACTATGATGCCTACTGAGAACCCGTTAATTTTGGTAATCATACTACACTTCTGCATCTTTTGATTCACACTCGAATATGAGTGGTCCATGTTGATTCTTGACTCAAGCAGAGATTTTGTTGCTTAGGTAAGATGATCTCTTATGGCGTCCGAAGATTGTCCTTTTACCTTCTTATATCTTTCTTTTTTATACTTGTTTTGAGATATACTATGTATTCTCTATTTAAGACATTGTACTCTTATTTAGTGGCTCATTCTGCCGAATATTAGGTTTTGGGGTTTGTTATTGACTTGTTTTAGACCTCTATTTATCCCTATCCCTTATTTGTTCCTTGTCTTCTGCTTTTAGTTTATTATTCCTTCTTTGTTTGCTTTTTGGGTGGTTCTCTTACTATGAGATACTAGTGCCCTTATAACTTGAGAAATTAGGTCGTGACAAATCAATATTCGAGTTCTAGGTTCGTTGATATCCTAGGTACATGAGCTAATGTCTTGTAGAGTCTTGTGGATCGGGCACAATAAAGTCTATATCCTATCTTTGAGAGTCTATGGTGACATCTTTTGGAAATCCATATCTCTTTCACTTTCATATCAAGCATGCATCCTAGTTGGTCTCTTAAAATCTCTTTTATTTTTATCTAGTCTTATGCGAATGAC
>JBDJHY010441321.1:0-17737 GCA_039654485.1 Withania somnifera | reverse complement strand
TTTTAACCATGAAGGGGTTATTCAGAGAGGTAACAGGTGAAGACCCCAACCTTCACTTAATGAACTTCACTGCCATCTGGAAATCTTACTACCTGCCGGAGTGAGTCAAAATGTTATTTATTTGAGGTTATTTCCATTGTAGTTGTGTAGAGAGGTGACATATGGTTAGATTAATTACTTTTGGAATTTATAGAAAATTGGGAGAGCTGAAAGAGACTTTCCTTGAAAGGTTCTTTCCTCCCTCCAAGATGCTAGTACTAAGGGATAAAATTACTAACTTTAGGTAGAAAAATGACGAGGCACTACATGATGTTTGGTTGATATTTAGTAAGAATATCAAATAGTGTCCTACACATGATTTTGGAGTAATTATTTGAAGGATACATTCTACCGAGCTCTAAACACACCTATAAAGTTGGCTACAAATAGTATAAATGGAGGATCTTATACGTCAAGAACTTATGACCAAGTATTGCGTTAGCTTGATAAAGTGATCAAGAATAATTGGGGCTAGCATATGAGGGAATAAAAAGTGTCAGGTGGTGTAATTACTGATACTATATTAGCTGAGCGATGCTGAAGAGAAGAGGAGCGTAGCCAAGAAATGGCTCACCTAAAAACATAAATAGACTTAATGTCTAAGAAATTATTAGGTGGAGGGTATAAAAAGGTAAAAGTTGTTGCTGCCAATGGCAAACGGAGGTATGATTATAGTGAGTCAGACTCTGAGGAGGAAGCAAGGTATTTGAAAAAATAGGGGGGATTACATCAGGGAACCCAAGGTTGGAACGCTAACAGAGAATACTTCCATGAACAAGGATATTATTGCAATAAGAAGCAGAAAAGTTGGAGGAATAAAGATGCATAAAATAAAAAGAAGATTGGTGCATCTTCATCACCAGGGCATTGTGAGAGAGAGGTTAGTGCTTCAAGGATGGAAGAGATGTTGGCTAAAGTGCTCTAGAAAGGTAGAATCATCTAGTGAAAGCTCAAAAACAATGAATAGGAGGATATCTAATATCGACCAAATGGTCAAATCATATTCCACGTCGATAAAACAACTAGAATTCTAGATGAGGAAGACTTTCGCCTCTCTAAACCAGCAACAGGCTAGTGACACGACATACACTTCAAAGAAAGATGGCCATTACATGTATATCACTACAAGAAGCAACAAGGCATTGTCTGATCCAAAGTCGGCTACAGAAAAGACTAGGCAGCTAAGAGTTCAACCATTAACACTGATTTGGTTGATATGAAGAAGTGTGGACTTCAAGAAGGGAGTAAACCTATGATTGAATTGAGTAAGGAGGAACCAAGCTAGCTAACTGATATATTGGGCCACCACCCCAGTTCCCTCAAAGAATGAAGAAGAAAGCTGAGGATGGTATATTTTAGAAATTTATGACTATGTTTAAAAAACTATCCATGAACGTTCCATTGGTTGATGAACTTGAACAAATACCAAGATATGCTAAATTTATGAAATACCTGATAACCAAGAAAAAAATAGTCAGTTTTGAGCCTGAAGATAATATTCATCATTATGAGGCTATTTATTCTAGATCCTTGGTGCAAAAGAAAGAAGATCTGGAAGCATTCACAATTCCATGTACTATTGACACATGTTATTTTGCTCGAGCACTTTCTGATCTAGTGCCAGTATCAACTTGATGCCATTAGAAATCTACAACTTGTTGGGCCTAAGAGCCTCCAAATTGATGATAATGAGGCTTTTAATGGATGACAAATCAGTCAAGCAACCAGTTGGAATCTTGTTTGATGTACTTGTCAAAGTGGACAACCACATCTTTCCTACTAACTTTTGTGCCCGCACTGCATCAGAAAATCTTCGTCTTCGATATCTCTTCACAACGCATTTGTTAGACGTTGACTTATCATTCTAGACTATGATATTGACTTTGAAGTGCACATTATTTTAGGTAGATCATTCTTGGCAACTGGAAGAACGTTAGTAGATGTCGAAAGAGGTGAGATGAAGTTTTGGCTGAATAATGAGGAAGTAATATTCAATATTTGTAAATCCATGAAGAAACCATAGGATATAAATATAGTATCTGTTATTGAGGTTGAATGGGATGATGTAAAAAAGCCACAAATTGATGTGAAGTTTTTCGTTGAGCCATTGGTAGAAGTGGTGATGAATTTTGATGGGGAGGGCATGGATGTGTATAAAAAAACTATAAAATATGTTGAATGGAGTTAGGTCTTAGTGATATGATCTGAGAAAACTTGACTTAGAGCTATAGAACAAATTGACGCAACTAGTGAGACTATCAGTTGAAGAGCCCCCACTATTGGAACTCAATACACTCCTAGGTCACCTAAAATATGCATTCTTAGGAGCCGGCAATGCTTTGTCAGTCATCATTTCTGCACATCCTGTAGACAAACAGGTTGCAGCATTAGTACAAATTTTGAAAAAGTTCAAAAAAGCCATCGAATGGACTATCGTAGATATTATCGGTATTTTACCGGGTATTTGCTTGCATCGTATAGAGTTAGAGGCTGACAGTTTTCAAATAGGGAGCATCAAAAGAAGACTAAACCAACCTATGCAAGAAGTTTCCAAGAAAGAAATCATTATGTTGTTGGACGTTGGGGTTGTCTACCCAATTCCAAATAGAAGATGAGTAAGTCTGGTACAGTGTTTACCAAAGAAGGGGGCATGGTTTCAAATGAAAAAAGAGTTAATCCCACTGCGGCCAGTAACGGGTTGTAGGATATGTATAAACTACAGGAAATAGAACGCTTCTACTCTTAAAGACCACTTTCCAATGCCATTTATGGATCATATGCTTAATCGTCTTGCAGGAAGGGACTGGCATTTATTCTTAGATGGCTACTCTGGATACAATCAAAAAAGACATAGCCCTAGAGGATCAAAAAGACATAGCCCTTATGGTACGTTATCTTTCAAATATATGCCCTTTAAATTGAACAATGTTCCAGCCACGTTCCATATGTGCATGATATTTATCTTCTCCGATATTGTGGAAGATTCTCTTGAGGTCTTCATGGATGACTTTTCTAGAGTTGGTGACACATTCAATGGTTACCTAACTAATTTGAGCAATGCCCTACAAAGATATATTGAAGTTAACCTGGTTCTTAATTGGGAAAAATGCCATTTTGTGGTAAGAATGGGTATTATCCTGGATCATAAAGTTTTGTAGAAGGTTATTGAGGTAAATAAAATGAAGGTTGAGGTGATTGAGAAGCTACCACCCTCGATCTCTGTCAAGGGTGTGAGAAATTTCTTGAGCCATGTAGGTTTCTACAGAAAGTTTATTTAGGATTTTTCAAAAATTACCAGCCCACTATTCAAACTTCTTGAGAAAGAGGTAAAGTTTTTCTTGATGAGGTGTGTCTAAAGGCCTTTGAAGGGCTAAAAAAAAGCTGATGACAACACCGATTATCATTGGTTCAAATTAGGCAAATCCATTTGAGTTGATACGCGATGATATTGGTGTGACGCTCAGTGTTGTGCTTGGGAAGAAAAGGGATATGATTTTTCATCCAATCTATTATGCTAGTAAAACGCTGAATGGGGCACAAAAAAATTAAACTGTTATTGAGCAAGAGCTGCTTGCAGTAGTCTATGCTTTTGAAAAGTTCATATCTTACCTTCTTGGCACCAAAGTGGTGTTGCATACTGACCATGCCACCTTGAGATATCTAATGGCCAAAAGAGATGCAAAACTAAGACTAATATGTTGGATATTTCTTCTACTGGAATTTGGTTTGAGGTAAAAGACCATAAAAAATATGAGAACCAAGTGGTTGATCACCTCTCAAGATTAGAGGCAGATGGAAGAGAGAGTGGTGATACAGAAATTAAGGATGCACTCACTTATGAAAGGGTAATGGCAATTAAGGCAAACATGGCTCCATGGTATGTTGACTTTGCTACCTTTAAGGTCCGCAACATCATTCCTAAAGGGACATACCCTTATGCAAGAAGAAAGTTCCTCCATGACACCAGTAGGTACTTTTAGGATGAGCCTTTCTTGTTTAGGCTATGTGCAGACAATATAATACAACGAAGTGTGCTGGAGGTTGACATGAGGGGTATTCTTAAGGCATGTCATTCCTCTCTGATAATAGAACATCACAGTGGTGCTTGGACCATGCAAAAAAATTATAATGCTGCTACTTTTGGCGTACCCTTCACTTGAATGCATATGAGTTTGTCAAAGCATGCAAAAGATGTCAAAGGAAAGGAGCTATTTATAATAAACATGAACTTCCTAGGACTCCAATCAAGGAAATGAAGATTTTTAATGTTTGGGGAATCAACTTTATAGGCCCATTTGTGAGTTCTTACATGCAGAATTATATTCTAGTAGTTGTCGCTACGTTTCTAAGTGGGTCAAAGTTGTAGCTTTGCCTGATAACAAAGGAAAACGGGTAGTAGCATTCCTTAAGAAGAACATATTTACCAGGTTTGGGACTCCCAGAACTCTTATTAATGATAGGGGATCCCATTTCTGCAATAAGGTTTTTGGGGTTGTGTTGGCTAAATACAGGGTAAAATAGCATAAGGTGGCAACACCTTATCACCCTCAAACAAGCGGAAAAGTGGAGGTCTTCAATAAAAAGATCAAATTTATACTTACTAAAACTATGAATTCTACTAGGACAAATTGGTCCCGCAAGTTGGATGATGCTTTTTGGGCGTATAGAACAACGTTTAAGACACCAATTGGTATGCACCTTTTTTAGTTTGTGTATGGAAAATCTTGCCATTTACTGTTGAATTGGAGAACAAGTCATTGTGAGCTTTAAAAAGAGTCAATTTAAATTAGAATAAAACTATCAATCTGTATCAAGATCAAATTAATGAGTTGGATAACTTTCGAACCAATGCTCATGAGAGAGACTCTATATACAAAGAAAAGATAAAGAGGTACCATGGCCAAAGGCTAGAGCATAGAAACTACAGTATGAGAGACTTAGTCTTGTTGTTTCATTTAAGATTAAGATTGTTCTTATGCAAGTAAGATCAAAGTGATCTGGCCCATATGTTGTCACTAAGGTCTATCCTTTAGGAGCAGTCGAGCTAAAGAATGAGAAAAAAGTCAAATTTAAAGTAAAGGGCCGCATATAAAGAAGGTTTTCGGATCTATGGAGAAGTTTTAAATTTTTGAAAAGGTTTTACTTGATGAAATCAAGCAATCAAGGTGGTCTTTTGTGCTGCAACATTAAATCAAGTGTTGTTGGAAGGCAACCCAAATTGTTGAGATTGTTTCATATTTTATTGTCTATATGTAGTTATACAACCATCTTGGTTTGATCCTGAGACACAGGATAAAACATAGGTTATTTTTTAGGTACACACCCTTTTCTCCTTTATGTTTCATTTATAGATGCATTGAGGACAACACAATGTTTTGTGTGGGGGCAGTACCTATTTTGATTCGTCTGAGGGTTTTTGTTACCATGTTTCTTTTCCCTCTGACATGCTATCTAGTAGAACTGGCATATTTAGGTCTAATATTTTTTTAGTAATTTCATGTTTTGATGTGATTTATGAAACATCGTATCCCTGTATAAATAAAATTTTCAGTATCAAGAGTCATTGGCGTATGTTGAGTGTTAGTTATATTAAATTATGAATTGTAAAAGATGAGTGATACTGACTGTATTTTTAGAACTTAAATTATCTGCGTAACAAGTTTATATTGATATGAGTGTCTACTTGCAAAGTGTGGGTGAGTACAATTAGTCTAATCTTTTTCTGTATGTGATATCTAGAACTTGTCCGGTTCAATTTAAACTAAGTAGAAAGTAGGTTGATTCGAAAATGATCCTAGGCCTTCTTTGACGATAGTAGTATGGATGGATGAACAATGTTTTGATAAACTTTATGAACATCTCATCTTCTATGGTTAGTTTGATGATAAGAAGAGTGCATATGTGGCATACACGATATCAGGAATAGTTTGATAATTGGGAATGGTAAAATTAAAGGAATGACTAGGTAATAACCATGGTAACTTTCAAAACTATAGTTAGTAAAGTTTTTCATAACATAGATGGGTTTCTTAGAGTATGATGAGAATAATGTTGCTTTAACCGAGGTCATAATTTCAACTATAGTCTCATGGAATGAGTACATCAATACGGATTCATTATTTTAGTATTAGGATAAGTGCATATACCATTATTGTAAGTTGAGACGAGCCAACATATTGGGTAAAAGAGTGGTAGTTGCAATAAGGTATGGAAGAGAGTTTCTTATATTGAGTTTTGAGGTAGTATGACTACTTTTGAGGTACATATAAAGAGTATACATTTTTTATTATTCAGTAAAGGTACAATAAGGAGAATTTTAATGCTATAAGTTTTATTATATGACTTTTACATTGGTACATGTGCTCACTTAGCTAGAGTCATGAGATGTGTCACTTCTGTTATTGACTTGGGTTATGAAAGGGTACATATTACTTTGGGCTACAGACTGAGTGTTTTGTGTGATGTATTGTAGTTACTTGATGGGCAGACATATGTGGTATGATCTGGTTATGACATGCTTGGTGATTATTTTGTATTCTAGTAGTGGATCAAGGGTATGTAGTGGCATGTTCAAGTTGTGAAGTGCATTTCAAAGATTTAATTAAGGACTAGTGATATAATTGTTAGCCCAAAGAGTGGGTTGATATTGAAATAATGATCTTATGGATAAAGGAAGCTTTTAGTGAGTATATGTGCAAAAGTAACTGAGAATGTTAGTAAGAAAGTATAGGTAGCAATTGATTGTTTTACAGAATTGGACCAGTATATCTTTGGTATGGGATATCATATCAATGATAAGATCAACCTTGTAGGATGACCAGGGCTACTGAGTAAATTTGATAAGAAGACCTTGTGATCGATTGTACTTATAATGTATCTAATTTGGAAGGGTTTTCTATTAAAAGATTCCAGTGAGGTAGTAAAGACTTTCAGATATCTAGGATTCATGGTTTGTTACTACTACGGTAACCATCTATGACATTTTCAAACACTCCTAAAAAAAATTATTTGATGGTTAAAGTTCCTAATAAAGTGTTTCATTCAAAGGTTTTGGTATAGAGTAATAGGTAATATGCCATAGGTTTTTGGTCGAGGTATAGGAATGGTAAATAAGTTAAAAAAAAGGATGAGAGTCTTGTATAGCAAGGAGTTTAAAGTGTTTAGAATTTTGTCATGAGTATTAGTTAAAAAAATCTAAGTTTTAATAGCATTGTGTGATGCGAACAAGTTGTTCAATATGAATAAATAATACATCATGTATATATCCTTGGTTTAGAGTTGAGGATGTGTCGGGATTTTAGCCTTTGATCTTAGAAAACAACAAGACACGGTGGAAAATTTGTTAGTTGAAGGTGGAATGGTTTAGCATAGAGTTATGAAGGTCTTATTAATGCTTTTTCAAAAGATTTGATTTTGATTTGGGTGACAACCACTAATCTATATGTTATTTTGTGTTTCTACATTAGTCTAGATTGTTCATGTTATTCTAGGTGATGTATGGGAACTACAAGAAGGATTTGTAGTTTTACAGGTTTATTAAGAATTTCGAGATGGACTGATACTATCTTGTTGATGGGAACTACACAAACTATTATGATGACTTACATAGGCACTTGGTAGTGAATAGAGGTTATGAGCTTATGGTATACTAGATTCTTGGGATTATTAAGGATTTTCTAAGATTTGGCATGGATATATGATTGTTTAAATAGTGGTTGATGCATGAGGCATGTAGAGGGTTATATTTCCTTCTGATTCAATAGCTTTAGCTTGATGGAAAACTACTATCAGACATGAAACTAGTACTACCATCCTTGGGTAGGACCAGTTTCCGACACAAAATACTTAGAATATTCTAGAATTAGACATAGACTTTCTTTTGGAAAAAAAGGAAGTCATTATTCAGAGTTATGGAGTATAGCAATGTGTCCTCTAAGAAATTTTTGTACTAATAAAGGATTTTGAAGCATGAGTAGAGGATCAGTAAGGTTATGATATTTTTTTGGCTCTAGATTTTTATTTCAGTTATTAGATTGTGGTGATTATATTGGGTTTTGATAAATTGAGTATGTTTAGAACAATATTGGTGATCAAATCAGATTTTATGTACCGAGAGAGATCAAATAGATGGGAATTAGATAATTGGAGAAGGTTTGGTTGTGGATATTTAAGAGGTAGTATTATGAGTAAAACAAAGGAGAATTTTGGTTACTCGACGGTCTTGGTACATATATTTCCCATTTGAGGGCATGCTTCGATTATGTGTAGATGCTTTTGAGGGCCGTTGGGACCAATTTTGCCATTTGTAAAGTTCTCCTACATCAACACTTACTATTCCAACATCCAGAAAGATTTATTAAAAATTTTATGTGCTAGGGGATATTGTTCACCGATTGGTTAATTGATCTGCGCATTCTTGGGCTAGAGTAGTTGGTTTTTTCCTTGTTGGGTACGATTTATTCTAGGATCAAGTTCTCATAGCTTAAAGCTCTTAAAAGAATTATGTTAAAGAAGGAATCATTATAAGTGGGTCAGTGTTAAAGTATTGTCCGGCGGAAGTTAACATGTTTGAAAGGAAGCATTCTAAAAGAAAATTCATTAGGTCAGTGGTTTTGGCACTTCATTGGTGAAGGGTGGTTGGTCTTAACTTTACTTCTAATTTTGGTAAATGCTGGTTTGAAGTTTTTTGTTTTGATATGGCTTGTTCTGATATTTTTCCTGCGGTTTAGAGAGTTTCATTTCAGTTTTGATTTATGTGATAGCTCTTGGTATCTTTGTCACTCCTAGTATGTAGATTTTTTTGTGGTTAAGAAATATAGTTTTGGTGGTATATCAAAGAGGTATCAGCCTATAAATTCACTTGGAGAATAGAGACTGACTTTGGAATTTGGCCCTCTTGCACTTAATAGATTCATGATTTCCTTTTTCTATTATGTTCAAGGACGAATGTAATTTTTACTGGTGGATGATGTAATGAGCCTCTCAATTATTTTTTTTATTTAATAAAAATTATTATTTTACCCTCTCTCGTGGTTGAATTATAGCATATATGATCCATTGACGTGGTCGATTTGAGAACCAGAGTATTTGGTTGGGTGTTTTGAGAGTTCTTGATTTTGGAAGGATTTAAGATTGATATGGTTGACTTCATTCAATGTTTGGAGCTTTGAGTTTCATATAGACTTTAGTTAGTTCCACCATTTCCAATATGCGTATTTTGGTCTAGAAAGACCTTTAGTTTGAGTTTTAAAGCCTTTGTAATTTGGCTATGACTTTAAATGAGATAATTAGAAAGTTTAAGCTTAAGTATTGACTTGGGCCAACATTGGAGGTAGAATGCACAAATTTTCATCTTTGGTTGGATTATCCGCTTAAAGTTGGCTATAGAAGGTATTGGTTCAAGGACACGACAAATTAGTGAATTTATGATTTCATTGCGTCCGGAATGCTTTTAACAATCAACTTGCACTATTAGTTCATATTGGGGGGATTCCAAATGAGTTTTAGATGCTAAAAACAAGTTTTGAGAATTGTTGATTTTTCTAATACCCAGTGCAAGCACCGTTAGTGCTACATTCGTTGGGACTAAATAAAGTATTTTAGAGTTGTTGATGCCAAAGGTGTTATAGTGACATAAAAATCAGATTTCTTCTTCGTTTTGGTTACTTCTTTCATCTATTGTTGGACCTCTAGATCTCTACTTCAGGTATGTTTGGGTGTTTTCTTCGTCTTTGAAAGAAGGTAAGTTTTTAAATCTTAAATTTTTGTTTACCGCACTATTTTTCCTCAGATTTTGAGCTAATTCAAGATTAAGGATTTGAAAACAAAGCTCAAATCTTACTCCATTTTCAATCAAACTTCATACCTAAGTTCCTTAAACTATGGGTAAGTTTTACATTTCATACCCAAGTTCCTTAACCTATAGGTAAGCTTTACATACTCTTTTTACACATTCTTTGATGATTAATTCATGATGTCACCCTCAAATCTTGGATTTTCAAATTTAAATTTGGAAATTTTTGGTGAAAACGTTGAAACAGTATTTTTGATTTGGAAGGTCAATTTGTACTTATTTTTTTGATAATATTTATATTTGAAATCCCCAAATCATGAGTAATATATTTTTGAAAGAAATTTTTAGGTTTACCCTTGTGTCTCAAGTTTTAACTTTTAGACTCAGTTTTGAATATGTAAATATGGATATCGTTGGTCTTGTTTTCTTATGTACAATTCATTTCTTACCAGATTTTTCTATTTTGAAGGCCCTATAGAAGGGCAAGGCTAAAGTTTGATTTATTTGACTTTGAATTTAATACAAGTTGAGGTTCTATGACTCTTTATTTAAGTGTTTAGTCTTATGTGCTATGTGTTTTACTTGTTGATCGTGGAGGGTATTGATACCTAATTTTACCCTCCCATGTTTAATTAATTTTGTGCTTTTAACTCTAAGTATTCTAAATAGATGATTTTGCAAATTCACGAATTGTGGGGTATTTAAATTTAATCACCAAGGGCTTACTAGCAAATATGTATATCTGTATACACTTAGTTGATGCATATATGATTTTTAGATGGATTGGATGTCATTTCGAAATTCCTAATTTATAACTAACATGATAGCAAAATTGAGATATTTGTTCAAAATTGATAAAAAGAGCTCTTATTTATGAAATTATGGCAAAATGTCTATGTATTTAATATATAGGTGTTTTTATTTTATAAAGAATTGAGCCTGATTTGAAATTTTAATTCGGAATTGCTAAAAATGTTTATTTTTGCAAGCATATGTTATTTGTACAAAAATTTGTCAATATCTATCCTATATTTGAAATTGTCTTATTTAAATTATTTGTAGTCTAACATCTCATGAATTAATTAAAATATGTTGTAAGCATTCTATAATAGCCATGTGGCATTGTTGTAAGAATATTATATAGCCATGTGGCTAAACATTAGACTTGGTGATTAAGTCTAATGTTTAGCCACATGTCTATCAACTAAGCCACCATGGTTGGTAACTAATGACTTGTAATGCCATGTGTCAACCAACATGATGATTATAAAAATGTAAGAAATGGGCTGAAATTTTAGCCTAATTTTTTCAATTTAGAAGTCTTTCCATTTTAGTGACTTTTCAATATTAGAAACTTTCCCATAAATAGAAACTTTCCTCTTTTGGAATTTATTTGGTTTTGTATTGTATTTCATTTTATAACAATGAGGTTTTATATAGGAAACAATTCAAATAGACTTAATTTTGCAAGTTAGGCCTTATAGGATATGAATTTTGTAAATTTCGACTTGCATATTTGATTTTACAAAATAGTTATTTTGTCAATTTCAAACTAAAGTTTTGAAAATTGGATTAGTTTTATCAGAAAATCATGTATACACTTGTATATATTATTCAAATTTACATATTTACTAGTATATCTTTCTGGCTCAATTTTAAAATTCAACAATCCCAGATTTTATGCCTATCTAGACTATTTAAATTTAAAAGCACAAAAATTAATCAAATCAGGGAGGAAAAGAATTGGGTGTCAACAATAGTCAGGGTCAAAATTTGAGTTGAACCGGGTTGGTAATTTCAAATTCCAAATGAAAAGTATCAAAACGTTCCCTACATCACAAGGAACTTATATCCAAATTTTTGATTTAAGACGAGCTACGAACGAGCTAAAATGAATGAAGTAAAGTGAAGAAATTCGGTGAAATTTAGGAAATTATGGATGAAAGTCAATAAACTTAGAGTTTCAACTTATCAATAATTGAAAAAAAGTCAAAGAAATATGATTTCCCATGTTTCCTAAGGTTTAACAATGGAGAATTTTGAGTTTTGAGGTGTAAGAATGAAGAAACAAGGCCGAAAATTTAGGTTTTGGGACATTTATATTGTGCCAGGGGTTACTTTATGTGATCACATGGCTTAGGATTGAAATTGAGTGGCTCTAAAAACTTGGCCTTCATGATCTCATAAAGTCGTATCACGATCGCAAAGAGGGAGTGTCACGTTCGCGCCTACACCTTATGTAGTAGGACTGGATATTCGAAACCCTAGAGGGTCCCAAATTAACCCCTGACATACATTCATAAGCATGATTAACTCATAAGAGGATGTTTAGGGAAATAAGAAATTCAAAAAATATTTAAATAAATATTATTACATAACATACTGGGCCCGAAAGGATGACATAGTCTTAAAACATGTGTCCAAAAGCCTCAAATACGAAAAAGAATACTTATGTTGGGACAAGAGCCCTGACTGACCCAAAAACAAATCACTGTCTAAAAGGATGAACAATAACATGAGAAGCCCCCAAATTGAGGAGAACTCACTATTGCTGGACTTGTGGCTGAACACTGCTTAGTCACCAGATTGGGAACAATTTCCCGTATCTACATTACAAGGAAGGTAATGAGTATGTAGGCATAAAAATACAAAATTTTAAAATTTAATTCAACTTAAAATATAAGCAGTGTTGAAAGTCACCTTAAATAGGAATGCATTCTTTGAAATTATAGTAAATCTAACATAAGAAAAGATGGATGTCAAGTTTTCTGAAACATATGATCCTAGAATTCTTTGAGACCAAAAAGTAAGAATTTAAATCATAAGGAATGTAATTTATTTAGTTTATTTAGGTGGGAGTTTCTTTAACTGACAGTAAACCACGCGAGCTACATGGAGTTCGATGTGCCTCCCCTACACCGAAAAAGAGGGGTGATAATCGAACAAATGTAACATATTCATTAGGATACTTTAATTGTTCCTAGGTGATTTTAGGCAATAAAACTTATGGTAGCAATATAGTTATGGAGCTCGGGTTTTCTAAATCCTTGTTCTCTAGGTTCTGAATAATCTCCCAAAAATTATTACATATATGTAGCTCATTGAAATCTTATATTTGGCACATCTTTCCCATATCATTCGTAAATCTTAATTCTTTGAGACATTGTTCCTTAACATATTCTAGATATATACTAGAACCTTACAATCTCTAAAAGGCATGGAGTTTCATACTTAGCTTATAGCCTCATAAATAGACCTTGAAAGTAAGGTCTTATCCATAAATGATACCTTTATGTGATTATTCTGCTCATGAAATTATAAGGATCCTAAATTTATAAGTAAAAATCTAACTTTATAGAAATCATATACATTAAGTCATGAAAATCATCTAGGGAAACAATGAAACATTGCTAATGTTTATAAGCATGGAAGCTTCATAAGGAGATGCATAATCATTTATAAAATATGAGAATTTAATAAATTATTTGTAAAAGATAACACGAACTGAAAGTGGGTTTATGACCCTAACCATAAACTAAAATTTCATAAAATTCATGGATTTTGGACAAGGGGATGAAAGAAAATCTCCATTGAAGTCCTATATACCTAAATTTACTTCAAGAACAACAAGAAGAAACCTAACTTGAGGATGAGTTTCAAGATTTGAGTGTTTTTAAAATCTTGATTTAGTTTTCTTGTAAAATTTAAAATTTTAGGGAGGAATCTTGGTAGAAATTCATAACTAATAATTTAAAATAGTTAAAACTACATTAAGATTCATTTAAGGAGTATACCTTGTGTTGTAGGAAGAGGAGAGGTGAGAAGACTAGTTTGGGGTTTGGGAGAATAGAAAAAAAGAGAAAATTTAAAGAGAACCCCCAAAAAAACCCCTACCATTGGACCATGTGCAGTGCATGTTCGGGCATACATGGGTCTGTACATCTGGGTAGAATGCTCTTTGATAAGCAAAGTAACTGTTGTTGAAGGGTGGACCACACATGTCCATGTGTGGTCATATTTCGAGGTAGAAATCCGTATTCAATGAAATAGACATAATTTTTTACTCTAAACTCAAAATAATGCACAATTTGTTGACTTGAAAACTAGACTCAAAGACCTTTAATTTGATAGGTTATGGGATAATCAACTCTAAATATTTTAGGATTTATGGTCGTTTAAATTCAACCCATAGTTGAACCTATACAAAAAACTAGACCTTAAGGTCTTGAAACACATCCAACACTCTTCATACACTTGGAAAAGGAAATTTACATATATTTTCAAGTAATAAATCAATGTCTTAGAGTCTAACAATGTACATCGAATGGTCCAAGCCTTAGCCCGAAAGTCCGGGATATTACAATTTCTCCCCCTTGGAATCATTCATTCTCGAATGATGGATAAAGCTAGACTAGAACATGAAAGGGATCATTCTCAACTTGTCTATTAATTCTTGAATTTAGGAACACAGACAAAATTTCCACATACTATAAGTTAGTATTGTACTAGGAGCATACTTGACACGAATATAATCATAAGACCATAAGGTGACAAACTTATTCTTACAAATTTCTACCAAATTATAAAGAAGAGATTTATTACCTTGGATATAATCATGAGGAGGGGTAAAAAGATGAGGGTATTTAGAATTTATAGCTTTTCGACCTCCCATGTAGCCTCTTCATCATTTTGATTTCTCCACATAGACATGGAATAATCACAATAAATCATTCAAAGCAAAACGTAAAAATATATACATAAAGGAGAAGAAAAGAATAGACACTTGTTCTCTGGCCTCCACGACGGCTCCAAGATTTTTCTCTAGATGAAAAGTCTTCTAAAAATATTATGTACAATGTTGAGTTCAAAATAATCTATACCCTAAAATAATATGTATCATTCCCTAATTATTGTGCAAAATAGGGTATTTATAGATGTAGGAAATAACCACAAATAAATTAACCAAGTCCAAAAATGACTTGGAAAATAATTTCTGACGGAACAAGTGGGCCCTAAAATAATATGTATCATTCCCTAATTATTGCGCAAAATAGGGTATTTATAGGTATAGGAAATAACCCCAAATAAAATAACCAAGTCCAAAAATGACTTGAAAAATAATTTCTGACGGAACAAGAGGGATCACTACATGATCTGTATCGTGATTGATTACCAAAATGCCATTATGAAATGGATCATGTCGTGATTGGCTTGAAGATTGAGGTTGACCAATCACAAAGGAGGATAAAACGACGCAACATATTTTAATTGCAAATTATAAACTACAATTGCAATTGAATGATTACTATATTATTAAATTTCTTTTGAATATAGTATTAACTTTATTCCATTAAGCCGGCTGCTCGAAATTCATTCTGTAATCTCCCATATTTAATTCATTTGAGCTCCATTCTGCGCCAAATAATTCCAACACCATAATATACCGTATTAGCACAATATAAAATATTTATTACTAAAAAAAAATTAAGATATGAGGCAAATAATGACTAAATATGTGTTATTTTGGCCTCACATCACCACCCCACACTTATACTTTTTCTTGTCCTCGAGAAAACACTAAATCTAAACTACCTAAAGAAACCTAGAAAAATCCACCACCTCGGTTGATACAAACAAATAAGCCATCTACACTTTACAAAATCAAGTATATCTTTGCTGATCATTGTGCAAAATATATAAACAAATGACGAAATCCTAACCTCCTAACCTTAGGGAGAGACTCTAAATCATCAAATTTAAGTGTGCTCCCCTACTCTTGTTAAAGAAAGTTAATAAAATCACCTATCTATCATGAAACATTGTCACAACCCGATTTCTCGAATCATGATGGCACCTACTATACCACTAGTAGGAGAACCAACCCCATAGTCTAAAGCCGAAGCGGAGGACTACTATATCAAATGTGCAAAATACAAGTGTAATAATCATAAGATAAATAAATGTGGGAGTTTAAGAATTAAAGTAAGTACCCAAAACTCAGTATCAGTGTCAAACGAACCATTAGGTACAGAAATAATAAATCCAAAATATTTAATACAACTGTGTCTCCGAAATACATAGAGAGGGAATATGAATGTCAAAGCTGAAGAGAAGCAGGTAAAAGCTGGATGCCAAGCTCACGCTGAATCTATGGTAGTAGATGAAATCCGAACAAACACTGGCTGTAATCATGGTCGGGAACCTGTACTCGAATCTACACATATGCAAGTGTAGTATGAGTACAAGCTATCGAAGAAACCTGTACCTAGTAGGCTTCGAGGGCCCTTTAGGCATATAACAATAATAAAAGAGTAAATAACGGAATACAAGGTCATAGAAGCAAATAGAACAACCAGGGAATCAAGTAACAAAGAGGCATATATCACTAGCTAATCATATAGTAGGATCTCAGGCAATGAAGGAAGACACACCCGAAATCCTTGCAACAATATATGTGAGTAATAATACAATAAACAGAAGTCAAGAAAAGACAGGAGAAGAATTTGGACGGTATACCGGTAACCTTAAGTAAAAGAAAAGATGATTGAACAAGAATGTAAGGCACAAAATCACACATAGCATGAATTAGAAATTAACCAATAGTAATAACTAAGCAGTAATAGGAATAATAATTTAATGCGAATAAGCACCGACAAGTCCCCCTGAAAGAAGTACAGTGTACATAAAAACATGCTCACCCATAGGCCCCTCATAATGACCTAAGGGTACCTTGAAGAAAATTCCCTTTTCCCCGGATCAAGTACCCTGATCAGGCACCCGGATCCCATACTTAGCTTATTTTCAGAATTTTCAGAAAGGGGCCCAGTGACTTTCTTGGACCCTGGCCCATCTAATAGGATGAAAGTATTTGCTATTAAAGGGTGTAGAACACCCCTTTCTTCTCATTTTAGCAAACATACTTTCCCCAATCAGTTTGTAGCGTGGAAAATTCCTCCCAATCAAATTTTCAAGAATGATAAATTTCAGAACCATTGTTCTTCGGTTCTTCATCGTTTTCAAGTAAGTTTTCTTCCCTTTCTACCCTTGAATTTCTTTGTTTCCACCATTAATGGATTCAATCTTTGGAAGTTATGAAATCATGTTTATATATTTATATATTCAAGTAATTCTTTATTTAATTGTGTATGCATTGTTCTTAATAACAATTATACGCTGTAATTCCATCTATAAATTCGTAAATAGGGGACCTTTGACCCCTTTTTGATCGATTCTTTCCGAATTGTTTTGAAGCCCTTACCGAACTCGGATTACATGAGTTTCTGGTAGCATTGGAAACCCCGTGGTGATATTTATTTTTAGTTTTGGTAAACGGGCCCCACAGACCCGTTTAGGACCCGATTTTGGGTCCAGTCCAGATTTTAGTGTAAATTGTATCGTTAGAATCGTGTTGACTTGTAGAATTCATTGGCGCAAGTTTCAGATCAATTGGAGTACGTTTGATATCAGTCGAAGTGCAATTTATGATTATTGCAAAGATTTGTCGTTGGATGGCAAGTAGGTTTTCGTGGGCTAATACTGGGTTTACAACTGTACTAGTTGTACTGAATAGCTTCCTTTGGATGAGTAGTTAAGTGTATAGTATCCCTGTACCTATATTTCGTCCATTGATCGTTCATATGGTTATGTGATACCGGGACTTAGTAATTATTCAGTTGCCTGTGTAGGGCATAGGTTATGATTATAGCATGCTATCTATATGGAATATGCTTATATGCTACTTCTTCTTTGTGCATTCATGACATAGAGAGACCGATCCATGGCTCCGATGAGAGTGCATTGGGGCTGGGTAGTATCTCCGCTTGATATATGAGCCTTGAGGGTTAATGTTAAGATTTATGATATGATGATGATATTTCATGACAGATATGGATAAATGGTGATTTA
>JBDJHY010440998.1:7504-17741 GCA_039654485.1 Withania somnifera | reverse complement strand
TTTTAACATTTTAATTATTTCTCATGTATATGTTTTATGACTCATGCCATGCCAAGGGTTAGCTTGGGTCAGTCGTGGTTCCAAGTACTATGTTACATCCAAGGGGTAGTCTTGGAGCATGACAAACTTGCTACTAGAGCACAAATTTCAACGGTCCTAGGGAGTCTTTAAATCCATTTCTAGTAAATCTTTCTTATTTGTAGATTATGCACCACACTTATAATCAGGAGGCTGTAGGACATTTAGAAAAAGTTTTTCCTTCTTTCATGTTACGATAAAGCAGTCCCTTATGAAATTTATGCAAATTTGTTTGTTGCACCAATTTCTATGACTATGTCTTATCTTTTAGGTATTATAAAAAATAAAGTTGTAATAATTATCTATAGTAAAAGTACCTTCAAGAAGCTCAAAATCAGCATAAGAGCTTAAAAGGATCCAATTAGTTTAGTCATGCCTATTGATACAAAAGCATACTATTTATTTTTATAAATTGTTTTGTTTAGAGAAAGTATGTATTTTTAGATCCTTCTCTAAATCTTATACTAATTAGTACATATAACGGAGAAGAATGTCTTAGAAGGTTTGGGTATTATTATTACCCAAAAAATAGTGTTCTTTTGTATGTATTTGTGGTAGAATAATACTAGAACCAGGAATATGAAGTCAAAAGTTTACAGATTAAACGTGGGAATAGTTATTGATTGTGGTAGGTAGCTATAGTAATAAGGTTGTTAAATGAGTAATCGGATGTTATATTCTTAAGGATTTACTAAGGTGTAGTAATTATGGTGTAGGCTACATGGTGTATGTAGAGGAACTTGCTACTTAGGAAGACTTAGATTATGGTTTGACTAAGGAAGGATCTTATGATGAAAAGTTATTATGTTGGGAAGATGAGGTATAGGATGTGAGCAAGATATAAGGGGAATTGGTGGGTTTAGAAGATACTTTGTGGTTTCCATAAGAGGACCCTATAATATTTCTAAGGGTATAAATTCCTATTATACAAGAGAGTTACGAAAATAGGTTAAGTATAATGAGATTGTGAAAAAGGGGGTGTGGGCTACGACTAGATAAAGTATATGATAGAGAACAATTGTTTTTTATTAACTCTCAAAGGAGTAGTATTTACTTAATTTTGTTATCTTATAACTTTAAGCTAGAGTAGGAATAAAAGGTTGTGTGCTACCCGTGTTAGGTAATGAACACTAAGATTGACTCTAGATGATCACCGTGGTAAAAGAAATGATAGTTTGGTGGTAGTAAGGTTGGCTTGTCGAATTTTTATAGCAAGCCCGATATGGTATGCAAAAGGAATTTAGTTTGTAACTTATGATAGGTGCAAAGATGTTAATAAATGATTATGAGAGATCTATATGAACAAGTGAAATAGTGGCTAAGTCATTAGATAAAGAAGAATTTTAAGTGTTATGAAGGGACGGTTATACCTAAGGTAGTATGTTATTACATGAGGTTAAAAGTTATAAGGGCAATATGTCCCTAGTTTAGTATTTGTGGGTTGCTAAGTGTGAAGAGAACTATTTTTATATTTTGTTGTGTTCTTTATTGTGGAATTGAGAAGGTTATAAATAACAGATATTGGAGTGTCTTAGTATATATGGTGCTATGGTTAGCTATGATGGATATGAATTTATGAGAGTGATTGTAATATTCCAAGAGGAGAAGATTAAAATGGTTACATATTAAAAGAAGTGGTTATGTGTGCCAATTGACATATAGATTTATGGAATGATGGCCTTAAAGATAAGATAGATTTAAGAGAAGTATTTAGGGAGAGCTTAGTAGTCACATGATTAGGGATGCCCGAGTGTACGATAAAGTAAGCTTAGACCAGATTGGGATATGACATAAGTATACATACTTAGAATGCTTAGATTGATCTATTAGGGAGATGAAAAAAGTGGATAAATATGATCTTGAGAACCGAATAGGGATAAGTTCTAAAGAAGAGCAATGGTGAGTCATTTTTCCATTCTTACGCTTATGTATTCCCATGATTTCAGTCACCATAACACTATTCATGTCATGTGTGTCAAACTTATGCCCTCAAACTATGCTCATGTACTTTATACATATTCACGTACATGCTCAATTCTTAGAATAAGAAACAACAACTTCAACAAAACGACCTCAAACTTACACTATGAATTTATGAACTCCAGCCTTATGTTATACGACTCATGATATATTCACTCAAGTCTCATTATATGATTAGCACAATGAACTAATGATATTCTCTTAATGCAGTGGCTAAAAAAATCAATCCATGTCAGTTCAATGTGCAGAATAATCCTCTATTCATGCTCTACTCGTTCAGTATATGAAGTATTCATGCCTATTTTACTTTACTTCACAGACCCCATCTTTGTGAGTCGGGATTGAAACCAAAATCCATATAGATTGAACAATATACCTCTCATTAATGATGCTTAGTTATACTCCATGATTATAGTCATAGTTAGACCCTCATTTAAAATTTTTACATAATTTATATTCTTACTTCATTTCCTTTTGTGACTTTACTTATGATATGGCATATGATATTGAAGGAAGCTAGGTAAAACAATATGGAAAATAGTGTATCCTCAGTTTGTTATATCTTTGGTATGCTTGTACACCTAAGTTTTTACCATTGGAGTACGAGGTAAGGTCCATTTATATGTATCAATTAGAACAAGATGTATGGTAGTTTTAAATGGTAGATATGCTTGAGTGAATCCCTAGATTGTTTTAACATCTAGAAATCCATTAAGAAAACATAGAGATAAACTTGAATGTGATATTCGTAAATGTGTGTAGTTGAATTATATGGTTAGTGACTCCTTGATTGGATCATGAGATTTGGTTCATTTTAGGTATAAAAATAAATAGTGTTCTTGGAATTATAGAATATAGCATGTAGTGGCTTAAACTAGCATGATCATATTACATATAATAGATTGTACCTCCAAGTTAAGCTTGAACACGGAAAAAATTATGCAATTAGACTTGGACTATCGTAGATACATATAACCTTGTGAGAGTTATAAATTACAAATGATGAAGTATAGTTTTTGAAAGAAGGAGTAATGTTGATAAGTGTTGATAAGCTTGGAGGTTTATTAGTCATATCTCTTAGATGAAAGGTAGTCTTGTTCTCACTTTGTGCTGAACAAACTCATGTTTCATGTCCTGTATCTCCATATTAAGTGAGACTATGTCTAAGACTAAGTTCATGTCCTGGATCAAACTTGTCAAGTCTATGCCAGTTTATTGCACTTACAACTTATGCTCGTGCATTCTTTAGTAAGTGGTTGTCAAATTCTTGTCGTAATAAAGTGAACTTTTAGCTCACGGGTGTTCCTCCTAGTCAAGACCATTATTCGATGAGGAATGATTCAAAGGGAGAGATACTTTAACACCCTAGACTTTTGAGCTAAGATTTAAACCATTATAGTGTGTGGTTATACCCGAACCTAACTACTTCATACTTTAACCAAGGTTTAAATTTTATTTACGAAGTGTATTTGGAGTGTTGGAGGTTATTTAGGGACATAAAGAAGCCCAAGGCTAAGTTAAAACCAAAATTTTTCTCTGGTCAATTTTTTGTATAGGTCCAATTATGGGTCAACTTGAAAATAGCATATTAAAAAATTATTAGGAGTTACGTGATCCATAACCTAAAAACTTTAGGTTTTCTGAGATAGTTACCAACGTAATAAACCGTACATCAATAAAAGCCTAAAGTGAAAAGTTGTGCATATTTTACTAGGCAGCTATCAACTGACTAACTGAGTGGCACCCCGCGCCAACCAATGTCGATAGAGAACTGATATTTAGGCTATTAGACAACTGACAGGTGTGGCGCACGCGCCCCATTCCCAGATGTGAAGTATACCCAATTTCATCTATTTAGGAGTAATTTGGTTATTTTATTATATGAAAATTTTCCCCCATCCCCCAACCTTAAAACCTCCATTCTCATTTATTAACCTCAAAAACATCAATTAAATCCTCTCCTATCTTTCTCAAAATCCCAACTCACAAGTTTAAGGAAAGATCGCAATTAGGGTTTATCTTCCCATATTCACAACTCTAGAAAACATTACTAAATCAAGTTATAATTCTTCATCCTTAAAGATTCTTCCAAGAACTTCACAACTAAGAACTCTATAGAAGAGTCTCTCAATTACAAGATTTAATATTTCAACCCCAAATATTTTCTCCACGAATAAATCAAATTAAGGTATGTGGGGTTTCAAAATATCAAGGATAGATCTTTTGAATTTTAAACTAGGGTTATAGCCCAAATTATAAACTATGTTGAATTTCTATTCTTTGTTATCCCTCGTGATATTTACTTCCATTATTATGCAAGTTGTACATGGTTTTATTCTCCTTCATGAATTTGTTTTCATATATAATGTATAATGAAAGTTTATATGATCTTATTGATTTTAGACAAACACGTGAATTTCTTTATTGGTTCCTATTCCATAAAAGTATACTTTTTAGCATTATGACTATGCATGATTTTATGGCTCGTGATGCTAGAATGATTTTATATGAGAAATTATGATTTATGATATGAAAAGATTATGAAATTGCAAAGGTGAATATGAACTTTCTTTAGTATTATGACATGAACAAAGATGGCATGATTTGTATGGAATTTTTCAAGTCATTGAGCATCATAAAACTTTATATATTTTGGGAGGACTATTTACTACTGAGCGTATGGGGAATCATGTCACCCTTTAGCTTTAAGGATGAAACTCTCATGTCTCAGAACTACAGTTGCCAGCATAGGTTTGTCCATTGAGTCCTTTCAGGATCCTTAGATATAAGTTATGGTCCTAATATGGCAAGTTAAAACCCATATTTTTCAGTGCAGGGGCTAGCACACTGAACTCTATGTTTCTTTCATGATTTTAGATGTTGGTTAAGAGAAATTCCAACCCATGTTCCACATAGTTGCAGTAAAGTGTATTATGCATGACTCACTATATTTTACTTCATAAATGATTTTTTCGATATTGTTTACTTATACAAGTTTCAAATATGTATCAAAATAAAAAAGGATGAGTCAATGTATATCTCTTTTCATGATACCATTGTATGTCCAATTTTAGCTCTTTGATTCAATATCATACTTTAATTTTTTTTTAGCGTATGCATGCATATATACCAGTACATTTAATGTACTAACGCGTAATCTATGCATATATTTTTTTATAATATATATGCAGGTATTTCTCTCAGTTTCACAGATAGTAAGAACAATTAGATTCCAGTCAACGATGGGGATTTTCCTTATTCATTTGAGGATGGTTATTTTGTTTGAATTTCCTTATTCCAGACTCAAGTTAATCTTCATTTTAAGTATTTTAGAGTTTTTTTCTTGGGGGGTGGGGGGGTTTCTTGCAACTCGTGAGCTATTAGTAGAGTCTTCATAGATAGATAGACAGTTAACTAGTTATGGTCAGTTTTATATAACTCTATTTATCCAATATTAAAGTTTATTTTATTTTATTTCAATTCATGAAGAAGTCAGTCCATTTTTTAATTTCTGTATTATCTCTCAGGTATATGTTCTATGACTCATGCCAGGCCAAGGGTTAGCTTCAGCCACTTGTGGTTCCAACTGATGTGTTACGTAAAGAGGGTAGTCTTGGGGCGGGACACATTCTCCATGGCAACGAATTAAGACAATGAGTTAAGAAACAATTGAAAGAGCTTCCACAAATAAAATTGTAGAGAGAAATCAGATGAAAAAAAATTAACCTTTGGATTGAGGATTACTCAATGGTTAAGAATTATAAGATTTTCATTGTTAATGATGGATAGGTTGCTACTTCTCTAAATTTATTAGCAATGGGAGAGTATGAAACTTGAAAAACCTCTGAGGGAAATAGCAACAAACACCATGTATTTATTGTTAAAATAATAATTTAAATCACCCAAAATATTAGTCAACTATGATGGCCTGATTTGAATCATACTTGTGATAGAAAAATGAAGATTTTACCTATATCAAAGTCAATAATGGATTCTCGAGATGAAAGATATAGAGAAACAAATGGAGCCTTATGGGGGTTCTAGGGGTGGTGGATAGCTTATAATAGTTTCATGTTTTGGTTCATGACTTTAGGGGTGAAAGTGAGGAAGAGGTAGAAAGCTTGAAGCCTGTTCATATGTGTGTTGTGAAGAAGAGAGGAAAGGGGGTAGGCCGGCTCATATGGTTCTATTGGGTTGATTTTTTTTGCTACGCTAAAGTTTGGTTGTTGAGAGAGATGATTTAGAGATTAATACAAATTAGTTGGCTTAAGAAAAAAAAATATATATATATATATATATATAATGGGTTGATTTTTTTATTGTTGGGAAAATTACGAAAATACAATTAAAATTGTGACAAAAATATTAACAGAATGACCTAATTAATATAAAAAACAAAGGACGACTAATTATTTAAATAATCAATTAAGCTTCTCATATATTCAAATAATTTTCTTATAGAACTTATAATAAATAGAACATAAAAAACTCCAAGTTGACAAAATAAAATATGTACTACTTAACCAAAACTTATTTCTCGATTTGAATTAACTTTTTCTAGACTTACTAATATCCTAAACCAAGTTACAATATGATTAATTTTCATATACATAATTAATATTTGAAATACTATATTAATATATATTAAGGTACTTTTTTCAAATGAAGTGGCAAATTAACCCAAAACTAATTTAATATATTTTTATCTCAAATTTATTTAGTTAACTCGACCTGAAATTTAAGAAGCTTGGCTGATTAGCTGACCGTTGGAAGGCCAAAATCGGGTGTCAACAGTATCATGATTTAAGCAAGAACTACTTATGGAGTTGTATGAATAATAATATAGTCGATATTGTGGCTAAATACTTGAATTATCATAGACTTAAATTTGAGCAGCAACAACCTGGTGGATTATCTCTGAGGATATCTATTTCTTCATGAAAATGAGAGTGTATCACCATGGATTTTATTGTAGGGTTTTCTACACCATAGGTGGTTGTGAATCAATTGGGTGATTGTAGAGCATTTGACTAAGTCTTCTCACTTTATTCTGGACAAGGGATGTTACACCGTTGAGAAGTTAGTAGAAAAATATCTCAGACATATTTTTCATTTGCATGGTGTCCCTATATATATAATTTATGATCGAGGCTCCTTGTTTACTTCATATTTCTGGAGGTCACTACAGCATCCTTTGGGTATTCAGATGGATATGAGTACAATTTTTCATCCTTGGACTGATGGCCAGTTCAAGTGGATGATTCAGCCATTAAAGGATGTACTTCGAGCCTATGTTATTGATCTTGGAGGGCATTGGGATAAGCATTTTCCGTTAGCCGAGTTTGCATTTAATAACAGTTATCATTATAACATTTAAATGGATCCTTTTAAGGCTTTATATGGTAAGATATTTAGATCTCTGATTGGATTGTTTGGTACTTTTGATATGATAGCCTTGGATATAGATTTTCTTCATGATGCTATGGAGCAGGTTAAAGTCATTTAGAGTAGATTGTTTGTATCCTAGAGTAGGTAAAAGAGTTATGCTAATAATAGGGTTAAATCTTTAGAGTTCATGGAGGGTGATAATGTATTACTTAAAGTATCACCTATGAAGAGTGTGATGAGGTTTTGAAAGATGAAAAATCTTACTCTTAGGTTTATTGGTTCAATTGATATACTAGAGCGCATTTGAGAGGTGACTTACAAGTTAGACTTTTCACCTAGTTTATCAGTGGTGCATCCTATTTTGCATGTTATCATGCTTCATAAATACAATCCTGATGATTTTCATGTAATTCAGTATGAGTATGTGACTTTGGATCAGGACTTGACTTATAAGGAATAGAAAGCTTATTAGGACTGGACTTGACTTAGCTAAGCAAGTTAGAAAGTTTATGTCATGACCCAAAATCCCAAGCCATGATGATACTTGCCTAAAACTACCTAGACAAGTAATCCTAAACAACACTCTAAGTATAATGAAAAAATAAATAAATCAAAGGGAACTAAAGAATGTATAAGGTCAAAACCATCTATAAAGCCACCCAAAAATTGGTTTCACACTATACAAGCCTCTAGTAAAAGAAGTAGATAGACAAAGTAAAAACATAGTCTCAATGTCTCATATCCTCAAATCGATCAAACACATAAAATAAAAGGAGTCCAGGCATCTTTCAAATGATGAAAAGATACCTTAAATATCAAATCTCAAATCCTCTGACCTGGTCAAAAGGGTAAAATGATCACACTGCTCCAGACATCAAACTTTCATAAGTTTAGAAATCAATGGAATGAGTACCAAATAAATAACAGGTACTCGAAAAGTATACCTTGCTTGGAACTAAAACAAAACAATGATAAACACCTAACTACTCTTATCCTCCCAACCACAATCCTCTAGACTACTAGCTGCAAATCAAAATCATAGCCAGCATTTTATAATAAAAAGTTACTAACAGTTACACACAATGGAATCCTCCCTCCTGATTCCACTACATAATTCATGGGAATAAGCCCACTTATTGTGCCAAGGGATCATAGGTGGAGTTCACAGAGCCTCCATTAGTCTTCACTCTACAAGCTTGGTTGAGCTAGGAAAGGTACATCTGAAGTAATCGAAAGACAAAATCATGGAATGGACATCAATAAAAATAGGCCAAGATAATATGTAACAAAACCATCTCAAGTGTCTCATAACATCTGTCTCATCTAGATCCATCAATTACCTTCAATTCACAATGTTCTCGGTCTTTCTCATAAATTCTCATTATTTTTTATAGATAATTCTCATTAATTTCAGGAGCACATAACTAATCTAGTCATCTTAGACTCATAGATCATCTCAACAGTAGGTAGATAGAACTCATAAAAAATATAAATGTGAGTAAAGGAGGTACTCCATGATAGACATGTTCACAAGATATGAAATCAAAAAGTAGTCATCCAGATGTTTGCAATGTGATGTAATGGCTTTTATTTTTTTATTCGGATTGAATTTATGTTGTATTCATTTGATGGAATGAAATATAAGTCTATCTCATGTACCTTACCATGCTGGAATTATGCCTCATCCATTGATTTTATATCAATATCACTACCTTACCATGCTAGAATGGTGTGTCATCCATGGTTTTTATATCAATTATGATTACATTACCATGCCAGAATGTTGCCTCCGCCATGGTGTCATATCTAATACCAATATGCACATTCATGCAAATGATAAATAATTCAAATACATGATTAGTGAGGTAATGAAATTGAATGCATAATCAAGGCCCCTCAAGTGCTCTACGATGAGGAGAATGGAATAAAGATTAATCAAGGCCATAAAAGGCATGTAATGCATCATGGTATAATTCAAAGTAAGCAAGTCAGAAAAAAACCACATGGGAAATATATCAAATACTACAACATAATGATCCTCCAAGGCCTCTCATGGGAATAATCTCATGTAAGGAACAACAACATGTAAGACAGCATCTTATGGATACCACAAGGCCAAATCAAAACCTTACTTATTCAAGATATTAAAGTAGTCAATTATTTATCAATTTTATTTCTTGAATTTAACGACACATGCTTGACTCTAGTGTTCGGGTGAGACATTAACTACAATACCACAAGGAAACCCCTAAATCATCCTATTACTCCCAATTATTACATATAAGTACACACATTAAGATTCTATAAAGTTTTGAGAAAGGTTCAAGTCTCCACTTGCCTTAAATGAGTAAACTTTATCAAAACGGGGCCTTTACTTCACTCTTGGTGCTCGTCTCATCAAAATATAATCAAATATAAGTTATATGTGAGAACATCCAAAGTTATGATACCCATCATACAAAGTTATGATACCCATATTGGTTTTTATGAAATCGAGTAAAAAATAGGCCCCAAAAATCGAAAATCGAGGGTCAAAGGATTTTCAGAATTTTTTGTTGAAAAATAACTTTTCCATGTATCAAGGATCATAACAATGAAATTTCATTGAAATCAGAGTAATAATTGACCCTCAAAAGTGAAAAATACCATATCAAGATTTTTCTCAAAATCCTCAATTTTAAACCTTGAAATTGTCAATTAGATGTCAAAATTAAGGAATTATTAGCGGGTAATTGAAGATTTCATGTTTTATAAATTTACCCGAGTGATTCGACTTGAAAAATACCCTAAA
>JBDJHY010440888.1:6804-17741 GCA_039654485.1 Withania somnifera | reverse complement strand
CGAGGACAGGCAGCGTGAAGCTGCGACGGACGTACAAAACACGGCACTGGGGTGAGCTACTGCTGGTGAGGATAGGTGGCATCGTAGGTGTAAGGCTTGGCGAGGACGCACGCGGTAGGGAGCAGGCGTAGTAGGGAGCAGGCACGACTAGAACAGGAGTGCGCGTGAACGCTGGATGTAGGGTGGGCTGCTGCGCTGCAAGTCTACAGGCGTGTGGGGTGGCGTAGGCTCAATTTGGGCAAGTGAAGGGTGGCGAGGGCGGTGGTCGGTGGTGAAGGGTAGCGACGGCGCTGGCAGCTAGGGTTGGTGAAGGGTTGAAGAGGATGAAGAAGAAGAGACTTAGGGTTACCTTTTCTTTTTATTTTTTATTTTTCTTAAATGTTCCTTTTGTTCCTTTTTTTTGGTTGAGGCCTATTACTTGTCGTTTCAGGCTAAGAGCTGGCTTACCTATAATGGATCTAGTAGGTGTCATCATAAACGAGAAATCAGGTTGTGACAAGTCTTGACTATTTTATTTGGTGACTTGCAGTCTCTTATGATGAAAGGATGTGAATCAGCATATATGTGTATAAATTTAAATTTGAAGTTCAAAGATAAGTCGGATTTATTTCAGGTATTTACAGATCATTTCTGCATTTACATTTTGAAACTTCTAGCTATTGTGAAAACTTTTTATTCTTCCATGTCTCTTTGATACTGTATAAAGACCTACATATAGTAGTTTATTGGTCGATGAGATCATTTTCTTCATTTAATTTCTTTATGAGTATTCCAAAGACCAACTTTCATTTTTCCTTAAGTTAAAAGGGAAAACATATTCTGGACTAAATTATGTTTTATTATATATTGTAAATGTACTTTTGATTTTGTTTATGGAAAATACATATATACAGATAATACTAGATACAGATAAGATAGAAAAACAAGGAATAATTAATGGAGCTAGCTAACAACAGTCATAAAAGAATTCAGATAAAGAAATAAAAGCATACCTGAGTTCTTGCAACAGATAATCAAGTAAGAAAAATTAATAAGGGCGGTGTATAGATAACCTCATGAAAAAGGTGAAGGAATAATTCACCATCAAATGGAACTCACACGTAAAAAAAGCTCACTAAAGAAGGTCAATCTAAAAGAACTACCAAGTAATAACGTTAATAAGAGGGTAGGAAATAACAATTATCATAAAAAAAATCCACTGACATCCCATATACGAGAAAGTACAAACAAGTAAAGCTCACCCGATGGGCATCCCATAATATCAGAATGTACATCCAAGAAAACAAGTGACCAAAGCAACATAGATACAAAGGCAATGGTACCAGCGCCTCAATACTGTATGCATCCCCTTACTGCTCTGTAACTTGTAAAGGTAGAACCCATGTGAGTCATAGACAGGTCATCCCCCCTGCCAGCTGCAGCACAGATCGTCATGGCCCATAGAGGGGTCCTTACATACTATATCATATATCATACTTAGAATCTCATAATTGTCATGTCTCAGTCTCCATAGACATGCCCGAGTATCACTGGGTCTATTTCGTAGTTGTCATATATCAGGCTCAATGCATGTACCTCGGCATCACCAGGTCTATAACTTGTTGAAAGATCAATATCCACGCAGGGAAATCATTGGGACTAAAATTATGTAATGGCTAATACTCAGCATCTGACATTCGATAAAAGCTATAAGTGCTAGCAAGTTCATACTACCCATCACTAGGTTTGACGCATGAACTAAAATAAGTTAGAGAATACAAATACTGGTGCCCAATCCACAATTGAGGCTAAAATAATTTAAGAAAAATCCTGAAACAACCCTTTTTTAAATAAAGACTTTATTTTATAAACCAATTCTTATCATTATTAGGCAGTAATATCAAAATCTCTGTGATCAGCTTTCATTATCAAAATCTCTTAGTAGTGCCAGTCATCAATATCCGAAAATGGGACCTAAGGCCATGTATGGTTTCAAAATTCAATGATACATGCTCTCATCCATCAACTAGTGGAAACCAATGCATAAAAATCCTTATTTCTTGATGATGACATGCACAATCACAAACAATAGATCATAGAAGGTCTTGACGGCTCTGCATAGGATTGAAATCACTGTAACACATAATAATCAGTCGTCCAAGTCAGAGAATAACATATGTTCCCAATAATCCCGTCATCTATGTTCCACAGTCAATAAGGGACAAGGGTATAAACCTAAAATAACTGAACCAAGGACGCTGATTAGCACTATTATTTCTCATATAAGCCAGGTTTATTATGGACAAGCCATAGCCTACCTGTCATCCAAAGATAAGATCACAAATACCGAAAGAAACCAAACCGGAAGCTCTAATGGCTCCAAAAATACACCAACAACCCGAGAGATCACGAACTAGAAAAATAATAATTTACATATTAATTTGAGTTAAATGGTAGCCATAACAGACCTACAGGCCTGCAAACTCGATCTGAACAAAAGGTATCAAAATATTTTCCATATTGTAAGGAACTCATACCCAAATTTGGATTTAAGACGAGCAAGAAATGAACTAGAATTAATGAAATAAAGTGAGGAAGAACTTGGACAAATTTGGGGATTTTTGGAAGAATTTCAATGAAATTTGAATAAAAACATACCAATTAATGATGAGAAAATAACTAGAAATGTTTCTAGATACTTCCCAAGCTCAATAATGGAGACCTATGAATTTTCAACATCAACAATGGGGTTTAGAGTGAACAAGAATGAGAAATTTGAGATAAAAAGTCAAGTTTAGAATTTATACCTGGCGGCAATTGTTCATACAATTGCATCCATAAAGGTCGCGATTGCGTAGAAGGAAATTATGGAGCATCACGATCGCTTAAGGTACTTTGCAATCGTGAAGAATAAGAAGGCCTAACATCACGACCGCGGAGTTTTCGGCGTGATCATAAATAACGAAAGTGGTTAAAGCTCAGTCAATGCTCTACGATCACGTGACACAAGGTCGCGATCCTATAGGCCAAGAGAACAGACTATTGTGATCACGTCACCCTAGTCGCAATTGCAAAAGAAAATTTGGGAGGAACCCCACAAAGCTGACAACAAAATTAGTATTGGAAAAATACTCCGAATAAGGGTTTGAGATGCATTCGAGACCCCGACGAACACAACCAACTATGCAAATTAGATGGAAATGGCATTACAAACTCAACGACACAAAAAATTATGATAAGAGGTCATTTTGACAAAATGTTGACCAAAGTCAACTCTGTGCCAAAATAACCAACTTTCAAACGAATACTCAAAATGAGTCCCGCTAACTTGAAGCATGAATGAATACCTCACCTAACCCAAACTCGACATTCTAGAACTGATGACGCATTCAAATTTTCAACTCAAGGCTCCGATCATGAAAAGTCAACCAAAGTCAAACTTTTAAACTCTAAAACAAACAAAATAAGGTAAAATCATAATAAAGGCTTCCAAATGCAAACCAAGAGCCTGTTTGGACCAAAATCGACGTTCGAAAGCAAAGAAACTTTCAAAATTCAACTCTGAGATTGTTTCAAGGAGTATTGACCACAGTCAATGATATCAAAAGTTAAGGGTTTAAAACATGGAAAAGGACATGGCAACCAAAGGAATGACCCAAGAACTGAACCACTGGTCCCGATAGGTCATAAATTACTCAGGGCTGCTAAAAAAGGATCTAAGATCCAAAAAAGTATGAAAGGTGGGAAAATGACCAGAGGGGTCACTACAACATCCATTATAAAAATACTTTCGTCCCTAAAAGTCAAAAAATGGGGGGAAGGCATCACACTCCGAGATATGATAGCATAGACCAAACAATACCTACTCAGACACTCAAAAAGCTCCCAAGGGAAAGGAACACTTCCACAGAACCTCAACTGCAAGCAACCTAAAAATCACCAATTTCTCAATATCATCCAACCGAAAGGTTCACTCACACAAAAGCCAAAAACCACCATCAAAGTTGAATAAATCCTTCCTAAAATACCCCATACACATATGCAAAACACTGTGGGTCAACCAAAGAATGAACAAGAATAATTGCCTAGTGGGAGTTAGAAACTAGAAACCAAACCACATTCCACCTCAACCAAGCCTAAATCCAACTATCACTCAACTAACTCAGTATCTACATCCCAAACTCAAAAACCATCACACCGTCGGGTAGAAGACCTAAAATGCTCATGGTAACCTATCTTAACTGACAAAACCCAAAATTCCCATTAATAACCATCACCTAAAACAAGTACTAAAAAGGTACAATTTGAACACCAATCTGATAAAGCAACAACCTCGATCTGCTGCAAAACATCAAAGCTGATAAATAAGTTAAGTATCCAGGGTATGACATAATAACAAGAAATGTTACATAGAACAAACCTAAATCATGAAGGTATCCTGAACCACTCACCCTTCATAAATGAAATGAATCGGTATGAGAAAATAACCAAATCAACTAATGAAAAACAAAAACTAGCCACTCATAAATCATAGTAAAAGAAAAGCCGCAAATCCTCAAAAGTTAATGGAAACCCTGCTACATAGACTGAAGTAACTCAATATCGAAGGGAAGATTTGTTGTAGACCCCAATACACATTAATTAAAACAGCCATATAGAAAGAATGAGTAAAATAACTATCTCATGCCACATCCCAAAGTGTAGGCCTCCCTAGTCGAGACGACTTACAACTTATGTGAAATTCTCACTAGTTGTGCAATAGGCTCATAAAGGAAGTCCACATCACCCAAGTCACTCCCCATAAACGAATTCTTCCTCGGCGGGAAGGTTACATCCGATGCAACCAAATAATGGATTCTTAGACAGGATTCTAAGAGCAATAGGCTAGGGTGAGGATTCCTTATTTAAGTCTACATCCATGTCGATCCCTAACACACAATCTCGTCCGTGATAGGAATGATACATATGATACAATCGAGAAACGGGCCTGTAGGATAAATTCTGAAATGACTAAACTAACACAAGTGGTATAACTTATAACCAACTTCTATCCACATCAATCCTAATCACAAATAACTGACTATTCTGAAGTCAAAAATGGCATATCATAACACAAAAATAACCTAAAATGGAAGAAATACCAATACTAACTCCTTTCACCACCTAAAATCACAATCTGCCTAATTCAAAGTGAAACAAAAGCTATAACAAATGGTGAATCCTTTATGACATATACCTATTTTCTTGCAACCCAAACACAAAAAGCAAACCGTAGGTATCACAAAATACCAATCTCTAACTAAGAGCCAATACCCGAATCAAAGAATCAACACCACTCAGATCCATAACCAAATTACCTAACTTTTTACCCAGTCCATAAAGTAGGGAACACATCTGAAGCACTAAAACAAGAGACCTCTCAACTAAAGAGAACACCTTGATAAGTAGTTGAAACCAAACTATCAAGTATGATAATTCACGAACCTTATAGAGGGAAATAAGTCCAATACACACCACAATACTCCCCAAACTCACCATATAACCACACTTCTATTGCGCTACTCTGATGAGTCAGAATAAAGTGAGTAAAAGGTTCTCCCTAAAAAATTCAACCCATACTCAAGCAGAAATGAAAGAAGTTAACCTGATTTGATGATCATACCACAAATAACCATATGATAAATAACCTAGATCTACTAGAATACAGAAATCACTAAAGACCCAACACTACGATTGACACCCTTAGCCATTACTAAGGAATCACCTAAAAGGAATCATACATGAAATGTATTACCACAAGTCTCCGCAACCACTTACTAGACTTGAAAACTAAAATATAAATCCATTCCGCTGAAAAAAAGTCAGACGGCAAGGGGAAACAAATGCAGGCCTAGTTCAAAGCATTATCTTAACAACCCCAATCAATATCTTTCTCAGATGAAAGGTAGTGCAGGTCGATCGGGACAACTCAACTACAACTTCATTGAACACAAAAACCAAACAATGAACAAAGCATCAAAGCTAACTTCACATGAAGCACTAAACAGGCCCCAAACTACCTAAAACTAACCTCCTAGACCAGAGGCTAGAAAAGTTCCAAATGGTTTATAGATAAAGGACCCTACCATGCTATCAGAAACACATTAAACAAAATCAAGGCACTGGTCTGGAACAACAGTCAAGGAATGCAACAAAGACCAAGATCACTACGGCTAACCCAACCATCACGACTAACACATCTCAAGAGTCAAGCTCCTTAACAGCTACCTAACAATATATATCATCACCATCTACTCCTAAAAGGATCAACTACTAGGGTAGCAACAAATAACAACATCATCGTAGCTCAAATCTAATATCATCACAGACCAAAATAAATAATTAACTAAAATGGATGAGCACATAAGCATATGGCTATTCCTCACAATTGCTCCTTGTGATGCAGCGGAACCATGGCAAGGCTGGTTTAAGCAGTTCTGATCTCAAGCACTGCTTTCTTACTACTCGCTCCAAGTATTCCACTCGTTGGTTCGGACAAGAATTCCTAGGCCGAGTGTTGGGCTTTCTTACTACTCGCTCCAAGTATTCCACTCGTTGGATCAAAGAATCTTAAGAATTGCCTCTCTTACTTTCATCTTTGGTTGATGAATTAAGACTGCCCCTCCATCTGAATGAAAGCCCTAGGGAATATGAAAGCTATCCACCGGATCTTGGAAACAAGGCACACAGGCCCCTGAGCTGAGCTCCTTTCGCTTCGACCCATGAATCTTTCTATCCATTAATCTTTATCTTAACCAAAAGGAATTCTCTTTTTCTAGTCTTATTTCATACTAATACAAGAAGAATGCTGCAAGAGTTACAAATAAGGGCATATAATATTCCAACTCAAAAAAGGGAAATAATTAAACACAGATGGAGGATAACCAAATATAAGATTCAAGTAAAGCCATGGCTAGCTAATAATAAACCAATAAACCTAGCCTGAGATCGCGACAACTGAAGTATCTGCCCCTAGTCTAATCAGGGAAGCACCAAGCTGACTAGAACCACCACTACCTAGTTGACAAGAACCCTAACCACTTAAACCACCATGTTGAGAAACACCTCTGATTGGTGGTGATATTTTCTCAAAAAAAACTCTGAACTGGATGGACTAATGGTTGAGTGGGCCTTTGCTAGGGGCAATCTATAGAAATGTGGCCTGGAGCCCCACAATCAAAGCACGACCAACCCCGAGGGAAATTCTTGAAAAAGTGAACGGAGGCAACATATTCTAAGCATAACCCTAACCGCAATTGTCGATGAATACTCCTCACCGTACCAGAACGAAAACTATGGTCTGCCATCCTAGAAGAAGTACCACTACCCGTTTGGCTGGAACTCTGCCCACTACACAATGTTTAACCCTATCTGAAGTCCATAGAACTGTATGGACCTGCTCAACTGACTGAGCCCTACCTCCTAGCACAGTATCACCAGAATCATCCTCATGATTGGGCCTTTGATCACTTCCTTCATATGACTCCTGACATAGACCATCCATAAGTCTAGCATGGTAAGAGGCTTGAGTAAAAAAGTGGTCCGTCGTATTAGACAAAGTGGAAAGATCGATCCATTAATAAATCCTCAAGTCCTCTTATACTCATAAGCAAAAACCATAAAAAGACATCTAACAAACTCATGGAATCTAGCCTCATTCTCAGCAAAGGACAAACAACCATACTGTAGACCCCTAAACTCACACCTCGCTTGAGAAATACTCCAAATGCCAAGCGATATCCCAGTTTGCGGTACACGACTCACTGATATCAAAATCCCATAAAGTATCTCCTAAAGGACTTATATAGAAATAAACCCGGCTGGTGTTGACTCAGGTGAATATAAGCTTAGCTTTCAACCTAAGGTGGCTCCTAGATTGGAAGAGGCTCATACTGAATTTCTGAACCAATGATAGGTGTAGCAGCTCTCACGGGGGTTATATTACTAAAATGTCCTTGATTTTCGGGATTGACCTTTAGATCAACTCTCATTGAAGCTCTGATTGATAACGTGTAGGCCTCCACTCTCCTGCTGCTGCCAAAGATAGTAGGCATGTCATCTGCAGAAGAGTGAATAAGAACAATAAAGATTTCAAGAGACCAACTAGGATGACGCTTGATATGAAAGTGAAAAAGAGATGGATTTCCTAAGAATGTCATTGTAACCTCCCAAAGATAGGATATGAATGTCATCGTACCCGATCCATAAGACTCTAGTAGACACTGGCTTATGTACCAAGGATACAAACGAACCTAGAGCTACGATACCAATTTGTTACGACCTGATTTCTCAGGTCATGAGGAAACCTACAACTCTTTGTAGGAGAACCACCCAACAATTATGGAAACCAAAAATAATAAACGAAAGCAAAAGATAATAGCATAAATAAGAAAAGAACATGGGGAAGTAAATACAATAAAAGAAATACCCAAAACCCAGTATTATAGTATGAAATCTATTAAGGAGTAAATACAAAGCCTGAAATTAAGGAGTAAATACATCGTCTATTTTTGGAATACCAAATAAGAACTAATGGTCTATAGGAAGAGGTAAAGTGGGATCTTGAACGCCGAAGACCACCCTTTACCTTAGAAGATAGATAGCAGCACGGCTGACTAGGTTCATATAAGAAATAAAAGTAATAAATAGCAAATAATGAAGGAAAAAAGTCACAGAAGTCAAGGAGTATAAATATAGGCAGGTAATGCTAGCTACAAATAAGATAGAAAAAACAAAAAATACATAATGGAGCTAGCTAACAACAGTCATGACAGAAATCAGAGAAAGAAATAAAAGCATACATGTGTCCCTTCAACAGATATTCAAGTAAGGGAAAATTATAAGGCGGTGTATCGGTAACCTCATGAAAAGGGCGAAGGAAGAAGGCATAATCAAATGCAACCTACACATAAATCGTGCTCACTAAGAAAGGTCAGTATAAAACACTACAAGTAATCATATGAATAAGAGGGTAGGACATAACAATTATTACAAATAAAACTCGTTGACATTCCATACTACTAGAAGGTACAAACAAGTAAACATCACCTTTGGCATATCACACTACCATAAGGTATATACAAGAAAACAAGTGAGAAAAGTAACACAGACATAAATGCAACGGCGGTGCCTCAATACTATAAGCATCGCCTTTTGGCTTTATGGCTTACGCATTCAGAACATATGGGCGTTATAAACAGGTCATCTCCTTTGTCGTCTACAACCCAAATCGGTAGGGGCCTTAGAGGGAGCCCACATACTATCTCATAATCTTGTACTTAGAATCTGGAGCTAAGATGAGCAATATATGATTTATAATTAATGAAATAAAGTGAGGAAAACTTGGAGAAATTTGGGAATTTATCACAGAATTTCAATGAAATTTGAGTGAAAACTTTCAAGTTAATAATGAAAAAATAATTAGAAATGTCACTAGATACTTCCCAATCTTAATAATGGAGATCCGTGAACTTTTAAGCTCAAAAATATGTTTTAGAGTGAAGAAGAATGAGCAATTTGAGCTAAGAAATCAGATTTTTGGAATTTATACCTCGCACCAATTGTTCATCGCTATCACGTCCATCGAGGTCGAGATTGCATAGAAGAAATTTATGGATCACAAAATCGCATAAGTGACTTCCCAATTGCAAATAATGAAAAAGGCCCAATGTTGCAATCGCGGAGTCCTCAGCACGATCACAAAGAAGGGAAATAGTCAAAGGCTCAGTCAATGCCACTAGATCGCGTGACACAAGGTCGCGATTGCATAAGCCAAGAGAACAAGCTATCGCAATTGCATGTCCCTAGTTGTTATCATGAACAACAATATGGGGGCACACCACGATAGATGTTGACAAAATCAATATTGGGCAAGATACTTCGAATGAGGGTTCAGAATGCATCCGAAACCCGATGAACATAAAAATATGCATATTGCATGAAAACGAACTTACAAACTCTACATGCAGATAAAATTCTGATCCGAGGTTATTTTTATTAAACATTGATCAAAGTCAGCTCTATGTCAAACTTCCCAACTTTCTAACCAAGTAATCGAAATGAACTCGACTGACCCGAAGCCCAAACGAACACCTTACCTAACCCAAACTCGACATTCTAAAGCTGATGGTGCAGTCGATTTTAAATTCGAGGCTCAGATCATGAAAATTCAATCAAAGTCAAACATTTAAACTCTAAAATACATTAAACATACAAAACGAGGTAAAATCACAACAAAGGCTTTTAGGAGCCAACCAAGAGTCCATCTAGATCAAAATCTAAGTTCCAAAGCTAGCAAAAGTGTAGAATTTAATTTTGAGATCATTTTCAAGGAGTGTTGACTGAAGTCAACAATGTTGAAAGTTAACGCTTTAAAATAGGAAACAGACATGACAACCAAATGAACGACCTGAAAACTGAACCATCGGTCCTGATAATTCATAAATGACTTAGGGATGTTATAGAAAGACTTTCAGATACACGAAAGTGTGAAAGCTACAAAAATAACTGGAATGCCCATTACATATGAGTATTGATTTTGTGAAATGATCATCCACTGTCCTTTTGTTATTTTTTCTAAATTTATTAGTAGTAGAGGATTTAAATTAGTTATTTTGCTTAGAAACTATTTCGTTGGAATTTCTTACACATGCTAATATGTAAACTCTAGGAGAAAGCATGTTAAAACAAGCTAGGTGTCAACTGATAAAGTAGACCTCATTTTTAGTCTGCTTTATTTAATTTAAAGTACCATGGATAAATCGTTTAAGAATTTTGTGATAAGTATATTCCATGTATTATCAATTGAGATTCCCTCCTAATCTTTTTTTTCCTCTTATTATTGTACGTGTACGTCTGTGAGTATGTTTGGAGCTATGGTTTGACCCATCTCTGTCCAAATTAGAAAACCAACAAATTAT
>JBDJHY010440674.1:0-28389 GCA_039654485.1 Withania somnifera | reverse complement strand
TACATCCCATCATCTTGCTTTACAATTCATGGAATGATCCGTAAGGTCATTTCACACTTAGAAAAAATTAGGATTTTGGGGAAGTTGAATTCAAGTTTTATAGGTATGTTCCACAGTTTGTGGAATCCTTTCATGGTCTATGGAACTACTGGTGAAAACCTAGCAGTTATAAATTCGGATGAAATTTTACCAATTTTGTTTGATTAATCCAAGGAACATAATAGAGGATTTCTCCGGATGGTATAATATCTTCTCTTTGGTTTCATTCATCCTCAAATGAATATTTCATACAGACAAACGATGAAAAGACTAACAAACATCCAAAATGACTCAAAAAATGATTGAAAACATCATAATGATATATTAAAAAATGATTCTACCCCTAACTCAGCTTAACCATATGAATGGCATTCCTTTATACTCTAGTTACCATGGATACATCACTAAATGCATAAGTACTCACACAAAGACTCATACAATGACATGGACTACATGTTATAAACCTTGATTGATGACATATCCTTTCTGAAAAGATTGAGAACATGCCTATCTATTATATGGACTAGAATTAATTCATAGTTCAGGTTTTTGTTAACACTATTGCTATCTACAGGCACTAAGTAAGGATCGGACAAACATTTTCTCAATTTAGAGATGTGGAAGACTAGATGTACTGTTGCGAGCTTTTTTAGGAAGATCTAACTTACAAGTAGCATTACCAACCCTGTTCAACATCTGATATCATCAAATTAAATGAGGAAAAATCTTTCCCTTCCTACCAAACCTCATGACTCCCTTCATAGGATACACCTTCAAGGATACCTAATAACCAATATTAAACTCCAACTCCCTCCTTCTTATAGCTGCATAAGGGTTTTAATTACTATGGGCAGTCCTCACCCTTTCTTGAATAAGCTGAACATTTCCAATAGACTCAATCAATAATTTACGACCTAGAAAAGTTGTTTTACTAACTTTGAACCAACCAATGTGATACCTACACCTCCTCTCATATAAAACCTCAAACGGAGCCATATGGATACAAATATGATAGCTATTATTTTAAGAGAACGCTATCAATGGAAAGTGGTCATACCAACTAACGTTAAAATCAAATACTCAATATCTCAGCATAGCCTCCGGAGTTTGGATGGTCCGTTCATCCTGACCATCCATTTGCAGGTGAAAAGCAGTACTGAGGTTAACCTGAGGTCCTAACCCTTTCTGGAAAAACTTCCAAAAATTCTAAGTAAACTAAGTACCCCTATTTAAAATAATGGACAGAGGCAAAACATCTGGGAAAATAATATTCTGATGATACAACCTACCATAGTCCTCTGCTAAGAAGCCAGTGTAAACAGAAAATAAGTTGATTTTGTCAATATGTCCACAATCACCCAAATATATTCATGTTGCCTCTTATTCCTTGATGAACCAGTAATGAACCCACATTTATGACTTATAACTTCCAGAATGGAATTTCAAACCTCTGAATCTCACCTGATGGATTTTTGTGTTTGGTATACACCGGCTGACAATTCGGGCCCCTAGCAACAAACTTGGCTATGTACCCTTTTGTCCCTTCCCGCCAATACACCTTTCAAATCCCTATACATCTTAGTAGAACCCATATGAATAGAATATCGAGAGTTGTTAGCTACATACGAGAACCTTCCTCAAGCTATAAATATTTGGTACACATAGTCTACCCTAAGCCTTTAGCAAACCATATCCCCTTTTGGATAAAACTGCCATCTATGCCTACCAACTGCCATCTATGCCTACCAACCTCAATGATACCTTTCAACTTAAGCAAGAACAAATCTTGATTTTGATTTTCTTTCACCTCCACTACTAGGGAAGATCCATATGTATTTATAACCAATATACCACAATCATCTACATCGACCATCCAGATCCCAAGGGGTTCAAGCCTATGCTCCTCGCTAACTAACTCCCCCTTCTCCATATCAATATTTTAACAAACCCCATATATAACCTACTAAGGGAATCCATCACCGTATTGGCCTTGCATGGATAATACATGACTGTTATATCATAATTTTTTAACAATTCTAACCACCTTCTTTGATGGAGATTTGAATATTTCTGCTCAAATACATACTGTAGGCTTTTATGATCAGTAAAAACATCAACATGCACTCCATAAAGATAATGTCTCTAAATTAAAAAGAAAAAATAACAACTACCAATTCAAGGTCATGAGTAGGATAGTTCTACTCTTGAACATTAAGTTGTTGGGAAGCATAAGATACTGCCTTACTATGCTGCATCAATACACATCCCAAACATACACGAGAGGCATCTCCATATACAACAAACCCTTCTGAATCCTCTGGAAAGTTCAATTTAGGGTTGTGGTCAACTTGGCTTGCAACTCTTGGAAACTTTTCTCACACTATTCAGACAATTTAGACTTAACTTTCTTTTTAGTATACTAAGTAAAATGGCAGGCTATCTAGGAGAAATCCTGGATGAATCTATGGTGATATCCTTCTAAACATAAGGAATTGTAGATACTTGATGGAGATATGGTTCTAGGCCAACTTTTGATAACTTCAATTTTCTTTAAATATATATGAAACCACCCCAAGAGAAGATATGACCTAAGAATGCAACTAACTTTAACCAAAATTCACACTTGGAGAATTTGGAATAGACCTAATAGTCCCAAAGGGTTTGAAGTAAAATTATAAGATGGTTTTCATGATCTTCCTCTCTTATGGAGTAAAGTAGAATATCATCAATGAAAACTATCACAAATAGGTCTATGTATTGCTTGAACACCTTATTCATGAGGTCCATGAATGCTACAGGAGCATTTTTCAAATAGAAGGACATGAACACGAATTCAAAGTGGTCATAATGGGTTCTGAAAGCTGTTTTGGGAATGTCTGACTCTATGTCCTTAAGTTGATGATATTCAGAATAAAGCTCAATTTTAGAGAAGTGACTAGCACCATGCAACTGTTGTTCTTGATTGTGGCTTTGTTCAACTAACAATAGTCTATACATATTCTAAGTGAACCATATTTCTTATGAATGAATAAGACCGGGGCACCCAGGGAGAAACTCTATGACAAATGAACCCCTTGTCCAAAAGATCAGCTAATTGGTAGTTAAGCTCTCTAAGTTCAGCTAGTGCCACTCTATATGAAGGGATAGAAATGGTTTGAGTTCCTAGAAAGAGGTCTATTTCAAAGTCTATCTCCCTATCAGGTAGGACTCCAGGTAAATCCTTAGGAAATACATCTACATATTCTCTGATGATTGGGACTGACTGAATATTAGGAACTTTGAACTTAGAATATTTGAATGGAACAAAGTGATAGATGTACCCCTTAGAGATCAGTTTCCTAGCTTAAGTATGAAATAAACCTACCATTAGGAATATATCATTACCCTCTTATTCTAAGACAAGTGCATCAAAAAACTTAAAATAGACGATTCTAGTCCTATAGCCTACCATGACATAGCATTGACAGAGCCAATCCATGCTAAGACCAATATCAAAATCTACTATGTCTACGTTCTGAAATACCAAGATGCTAGGACAAGTCCCTAACTAGACTTATAATGACTATAGCAGCAACTAGACTTCTCTAATTGAAACAAAACAATAATAAAGTATTCTTATCCATGGGAACTCACCAATACTCTAACAACTAAATATAGTAGGTCTGGTCAACCTTGAGAATAAGGATAGCTGGCCTGACCTACATGTAAAATGATGCAGCAAAATAGTATTTGGTTAGTACATTAAATATAATAAGTAAGTAGGAGGCGGAAAACTCCAGGAAATATCTACATAAATAATAATATGCAAGTAAATGGACCATGATTAGGCTATGAAATGCATGATCAAATTAGTTATTCAATAGAATTTTGGTAATATTGATAGTGAAAGAAATAAAGTTCATTGCAAATCATAAGTAATAAAATTCAAAATTTGACATCAAATGTTTTGTGGGAGGCTCTATAACAAAAATATATGACCATGTGAACTAACATGGAATTCAATAAACTACCACCTAATAGGAGTACCTTGCCCTGCCACAAGCTTAATACTTAATAAGTAACCTAGTGGATCCAACTAAGCCAGGTCTGTCACAATAAAGACTCTAGGGAAACATGTCATCTTATAGTTGGAAACATAGTTATAGGATCGGGTCTTTCTACCTAATCCACTCGATTCTAATACTACTCCCAAAACATACTGGCTAGACCTGTTTAAAATAATTAGTTAAAATATTGATTAGGTTATCCTTCCTTATCCTTTTTGGGGGAATGCTTTCCAATTCTTCCTCAATTTAGTAAAACCATGTCTGATCTTAAAACTTAGGCAAATATCTTAGCAAAAATTTTTGAATTTCACTATTTATGACTCAAGTTCATCAAGTAGCTATATATAAGTTTAGCTGTCATGTTTTGAACAAATTAAATTCATAATATGTTCTAAGTCTTGGATAAAATAATTAAATGGTGAATAATAATGTGATAATGCAAAATTTCATGCAATGTTACCCAAAATATTAATAAATCATAACAGGAAAAATATTCACAACTAAGGATTTAAGATTGACGAATTATTCTCAAAATACTTCATAAAAGTTGAGGATTGGGTACAAAAGGTGAAAAAACCCTCATTCATGAACCCACAAACCTGTAACCTTGAGAATTGGTATTGGAATTTAGAGAAGAATGCTTTGTTCTTGAAGTTTTGATGAAACCTTAGATCTTGAGCCTTAAGAGAAAAGAATCCTTATTTCTTCTACTTTTTTTTATTTTTTTTGGATCATAATAGATTAATGAAGTTTTAGGCTTTTATATTAGTGGTTATCAAGCCTAAAATGACGTGGTATAATTTATTAAAGGGTGTGGACCGACGATAAAGTCCCTTGAAAAGGGATTTAAAAAGTGAATTGGCAGGGTTTGACGGGTCACTTGATGGTCTGTCAAGTGAATTATGGACCTTAAAGTAGTCTGCGACCCTGCCCCTAGGTGAAACATTAGATGGGTTTGATGGTTCCTTCTACAGCCCGTCATCCTTCTTTAAGGCTCGTGGAACAATACTTAGGGTTATTCCTCATAGAATTTTTTTAGGAATTTGGGTAAGTGGAATTCTTATATTTATGGGTGGGTTCTACGATCCGTGAAACCCTTTCATATTTTTAGAACTTCCCGTAAAAACCTGACAGTTCTAGATTTCGATGAAATTTTTACAGTTTTGTTTGATTAACCCATGGAACATAATAAGGAAATTTACCAAGAGTTACTACCACCCTGAAAGAAAGCTCACTCGCATCACACATCAATTCGAATATCTTTGACTAGTTCGGTAGCATAATGATAGGAGTGGCGGTCAATTTTCCTTCAATGCATTGAAGGAATTCATACACTTTTCATCAAACTCCAATATAGATTCCTTTTAAAGAAGCTTTCATAATGGAAGATCTCCTTTTGTGAAGCCTTTGATGAATCATCGAAAAGAAACCAGCATGGCCTAGGAAACTTTACACCCCATTCACCATCGTCAGAGTGGGAGATTTGTGATCACTTCTATCTTTGCTTGGTCAACTTGGATCCCTTTTTCGTAGATCTTGTTTTCCAACACAATCCCCTAATTTACCATAAAATGGCATCTCTCCCAATTTAACACTGGATTATTCTCCACACATCACTCCAAAGCCATTTAAAAGTGCTTTAAACATGAATCAAATGAGTCTTTAACAGCTGATAATTAATCTATGAACACCTCTATCATGTCCTCCACCATGTCTTAAAATATAACAAATATATGCTTTTGGAAAGTGGTAGGTGCATTGCATAATCCAAACGACATCCTCCATAAAACAAATGTCCCATAAGTACAGGTGAAATTCATCTTTTATTGGTCCTCAAGTGCAATAGAAATCAAGTTGTATCTGGAATAACCATTCATAAAGTGGTACCATCTGTGCCCAGCTAACCTATCCAGCATCTTATGCATAAATGACATTAGGAAGTGGTCCTTTTATGTACATGCAATTGATAATAGTTCATAAATACTCTCCAACCCATAATCGATATCAAAGGAAGTAACTCCTTCTCATTCATGAATACAATCATGCCTCCTTTTTTAATGTATTGGACTAGACTTACCCATTTACTGTTTGAAATTAGGTAGACCACTACCACTTCCAATCATTTGGTTATTTCATTTTTTAAAACTTCCTATATGGGCTCATTGAGACTCCTTTGGTTTTGAACACTATCCTTTCTCTATGGATTCAAAATAATCTTATTGGTAGATATACTAGTGGGATTCCAATTATGTCTTCCATTGTCCACCTAATAACTTTAACAACCCTCTTTAACAATGATGTGAGGGACTCAATTTTCCATTCATTCAAATCATCAGAAACTATAACATGTAAAGTATTATTACCTCCCTAAAAAAGTGTTGAAGATTGGTTAGGAGAGCCTAAAGCTCTAGATGGGGAGGTTACTTATTTGATGGCGTAGGAATCTGTCTATTCTTTAAGTCTAAATCTATCTTGGTTGGGTTTCTTGGATGTTTCCCCAACACATTCAAGGAAGCCACTACTTCATTATAATTGATCACCTCATCATAATTGTAATTCAACAACACAACAACCAATGACTCAACCAAACTCTCCACTTATTTGCGTTGGTACTTCTTCATCGACCAAAGCAACAACCAATATAACTTGCTAGTCATGGTAGGGGTTTTATAGATATCTCAAAATTAAAGATTTCTACCTCATCATTCACCCTAAAGGTTATCTCACCCCATTCAGCATCGACTAAATCTCTTACGGTCGCTAAGCATGGTCTCCCAAGAATTATGGGAACCTCAATATCTACATTGCAACCCAATATCACAAAGTTTTCTAGAAAGATAAATTTTCCCACTTTTACTATCATGTCATACAAGTCGGTCTTTGGTGTACCGGTGGACCATGAACAACCGCATGGTAGTTGGTTAGAGCTTTTGATGCCCCAATCTCTGGAAAACCACAAGTGGCACCAAATTAATGCTTTCCCCCAAGTTATAAAGGGCCTTAGAAAAGTCATAAAATCCAATAGTGCAAGGGATGGTAAATGCCTCAGGATCTTTTTTTTTATATAACTGAGGATATAGACATAATTGCACTACAATGGTGCAATACTTCCAGAGTCTCAAACTCTAAATTACTCTTTTTTTACTAGCTCCTTCATGAATTTAGCATACCCTGGCATTTGTAGCAATATGTATACCAAAGGAATGTTCATTGATAAGGAACTGAACATATTCACACTCTTGGAACTATACATCGTCATCTTTTTTAGCCTTTGGAGGAATGGTAGTTTCACTTTGGGCAATGGTTTGGGAGAGGAAGAATTTTCTCCCATCTTGTCACTTGACTCGTCTACCTTCTTGATTTCCTTTCCTAAGATACCCATTTTATTTTCATCCATAACTAGATCTACATTCTCAACACTCAGAGTTTCATCATCCTTCGGCACCTTCTTTGGCTTATTTGTTTTATAAAGATTAGATCTGTCTCTACTATCGATATCTTCTTTATTCTTTCCCATATTAACTTTTCTACTTTGATTGGTGATGGTTGAGCAGTTAGCATTATTTTTTCTGGGTTAATGATGTCACTTGGGAGAATCTATTTTTGTCTTGGGTTTGATTGCACTGATAATTTTCCTATTTGAGCCTCTAGTTACTTTATCATTGTATAATGGGATACAATTGCATGTGAGACATGTCTCCCTTTATCCATCTCACTTTTTTGTCTGTGCCATCAACCTTCTCAAGTATCCTTCCAAGCATATCTTCAACCTTTGAGTTTGAAGATCTAAGAGATTCTTGCATCTTTTCATTTAATGGGACATATCGGTCTCCATAAATTCTTTTCTTTAAATCTCCGTACTGATTCTTTCTTTATCCCATGAATTCTTTCATAGGTCCAACCTTAATTCCCACATTTCCATTGATACAAATGGCAAAAACCCATTCCTTGATTATCTAAGAATTTCACCTCTTCTTCGTCTATTTCTTGGAATTGAGCCTTTTCAAGGCTTGGTTCTGTAACACCTTTAACTTCTTTAACATTCTTAGTACCAGCTCCCATTATATTCTTAGTCAAGAAAACATATGGTCATTATTTTTTCCTTGCTTTTTTCTCTTTATTCATATTTATGAATGAGTGCAGAAGTTAAGGATGAGAAGGAAGCACCATTCGCGACCTTGGCATCTCGATTATTCCATGCCTGGTTTATCTCATTCATTCATTTTAGAAAAATTATAGCCTCAATTACAGATTCTTGGCAGATGTTGGTGACGTTGAAAGGAATGCACAGTTATGAAAAATATCTCAAGTGATCATGTGCATCCTCATGAGGTTGACCTATGAACAACCATTTCAATTGTAACAGCTGCAACATAGTATTGGTAACATGAAATACAATATTTGTTAGGCCAGAGGCAACCGAATAGCACTAGAGACTTCATTCTTTACATGCTCCTCTTGTTCTAAATTGTCATTAACATTGCAAATTTTAATGTTCAACCGATGCTTATTGTCACCTTCAATCAATCACAGGTGAAAAAAGAGTAAAATTCCAACCAAGTATACAATAATAAATGAGTCAATACACACTGAAAGTGAATTAGACAGTTAATTCCTCATAAACGGTGCCAAAATTGATAAGTATCAATTATACCTTCAGAGGTACATGAAATATTCATCAATATAATTTATCCAACTAAAGGTCGGAGTCAAGTCCACAAGGAAATAATTGCTAACTCACTTTTGGTAAATGGAGTAACTACAAGTTGTATCCATGATTTAAGTAACAAGTAAATTACATGGAGTAAAATGGTAAAATAAAGTAAATGATTATATTAATATAGAATGTGGTTAGTTAACCCAGAATATTCTTCTAATGATTAAGGAATAACAAGAATGAGGCCTAAGAGTGTGCAACATTCAGGGATACGGATGCATGGTAATGAATTCAATTATTAATTTGTAATTAACTATATGGGTGAACTAGGTTATAACTTTTATTACTTACTTTTTATTCAAGTGAAATAATAGCATATTGAGTTCTTATTCACAAACCTATTATGCTTCTCTTTTACCTACCTTGCATTTTAACTAGCCCTTTCTATTTCTAGAATTGAATATCAAATGATTTAAAATCAAATGATTGTCAATCTCATTTCCCCAATTCTCAATACTATATTTCAAGCTTCAGGAATATATAAGTATCATTAGAGTTCGAAACCTCTAAATATCAATAAAACATGGAAATGAGATTGAACCCACCATTGTTAATTCCTACAATTAGCAATTTAACATTACACATGCATTCAGTTACACCCCATTTCTACACACTCCAAGCCAAGAGAAGTAGCTACTCATTCAAAATAGAGAAATGATAAATATTATTAAATGAAAACTGGGTTCTTCTTCTATTGTGATAATTCACCAATTGGAATACAGATCTTAATGTCTCAATGAGCAGAAACTAAAATCATATCTTGTCAATTAACTAAATATAAAGAAAATCTTTCAAAAATACTCAAGTGTAATGTAACATATCATAAAATGAAAGTTTTTTCCTTTTATATCTTATCTAGCCCGAGACAAACATCAATTTAAAATTTCATTAGAGCATGAATGGTGTAATAAGTGACATCATTGAACATGTCGGTGAAACTTCAATATTGCAGTTTGTGTCGCTAATGCGTTAATCTTCCAGTAATTTACTTCATCACCCAAATGTAAAATTTTGACTTAAAGAACTAGTGATGTTTCCATTAATATTTATCATGTTCTCTGATATGCCAAAGTTACTAGTTGCATCTGTTGCTCAATTTTCACCATATACGGTTACTCTGGGCGATGATCTACTTGATGGGCGATTGAAATGAACCTAAAGGTTAATTTTCCATTTTCTGAGTATTTTGACTATTCGACCTTCCAATAGTTCAATAATATAAAATTAAGTGTGATTCCATGGTTGATTTAGGTGCAGGATGAGGTTTCATACAAAAGTTTGAGAATTTTAGGGTTTGGAGTCTTTGAGTTCAAAACGAGGAATTATAGAGGTCATTTAGAGTTCTAGACCTTGTACCAAAAATCCTTCATTTCCACCAGCTCTAGAATGTCGAGTTTGTCAATTTTCTCCTTTTTTGCTATTTTAGACATTCTGTGGTGAGTTTGATCACATAGACGGGATAAAGTTTAGTCTTAAGGCTTTTGATTGACTTTGGTCAATATTTGATCTTAGATTATCCATATGTAAAATCCGATGGTTACGTCAGATCCAGGAGGTGGAATTTGTCCTAGAATAAGGTCTTCGATATTTTTTGTAAGTTAGGGAGGCCTTTTGGTCATTTTGGTATTTCTAGTTAAAAAGTTACCGTTATTGAGTACCGAGTAAAAGAGACCTTAAATGAATGATTTGATGGTTCTGTTGAGTTTGGAAAATCAAAAGTAGTATGTTTACATATATATTTTATTGTCAAGGAATTTTGAATGAATACCAGTGTTCCATTAGTAGTCACTTTGAACTGTTGGTTTTGCTATTGCTGCCATGGCCTTCTCCACGTTCATGGAGACCCACCACATTCGCGGAGAGGTAATAAATTTTTGTTCTTCATCTTTGCATCTTATTGACTACGTTCAGATTTATTTAACCCAAAGTTTCATTCGCAATAATCTACTACGTTCACGAAGAATAGTTGGGCAGTGCACCCGGGCATTTTAATAAAACAGAGGCCTCACATTTCTTGTTCACACTCACCCTAAAACCCTTATTCTATCAAAGATTAAGGGCAGAATTTGAATATAATATTTGGGTAAGTTCCCTAATAACTCTTTCATAGATTTTACTTCGCTTAAACATGATTTTTCATAGAAATTCCATTGACTTACACCCCAAAATAGTGAGAAAAATGTGGAATTCGAAAATGATTAAAACTTGGGATTTTTTCTATGAAATGGAGTGGATTTTCAATGAAACTTAGTATTAACATCCCATAGTGATGAGTAACACTATTTTATAATCAAGGTTTGATCTTTACCCTGTGAGCCTAGGATTGGTTTTTTGTATAAGGCTTGATTTTTTGAAATTTTGTGGTAATTAGTGAATATTTTCTTGTAATTCTTATTTGAGTCACTAGATTGTGCATGTTTGGAGGCTAATGAAAAGGGGAAAGCACTTGATTAGCTCGTTTCTTTGAAATTAAGGCAAGTTGAGGTTTATATGACTTTTTATTAATTATTAACAATTGCCTGCTAATTATCTTATGGTTTGGGTTTATAAGGGTAATTACAGAACTAGTATTATCTATCATGTTTGGTTATGAAAAAGTGGGGTAATAAACATACTTGATGAATTTGTTGAATCATGACTTTTCTTGAGTTGTATTGTAAATTGTTGGTTTGGATGATGTTGTTAGACATTATAAATTGAACATGAATTGAGACCCGATCCTATACTTGTTAATGAAAATTTACATGAAATGGCAACCTTGATATTGAAAAATGCTGATACCTCAGAGGCTAAATTGGAATAAAAAGGCTACTTTATATGGAAATTTTCCAAAAGGGTTTTATGCTATTTAATTGAAATCCCAACTTATGATACTTTGTATGGTTGATATGCGAGGATTACTCATTGATGAACCTTGATTATGAACCTTAAACTATGTCTTGATAAGATCATCTTACTTGTTGATATTAACTGTTGGTTGGACATGGTCCCTTGATTGAGATTATGTTAAATACACAGTCGAGGCTATGAACGAGTTTCTATATTTTGATGATAACAATATATTATGAATAAGGAATAGTCGTGGGTTAGATCAGGTGCCTATATTATTTAAATGACATAGCCGAGGTATTGATCGGGTGTCTATTTAGATGAAAGGTATAGAGGAGGCCCTAACTGAATACCTATATGTGATGATTGATGTTGCATACTATCAATGAGTTGGGAAATTCCATCTCTGATGTGTTGTTTCTGCGCTTGAGATCCATGTTGATGACTTTGGTCATTGCTAGACTTGACTTTTGTTATACTTTATTACTATTATATGACTGGTGGAGTTGGATATTTTCTCACATTTTTTTATCTCTATAAACTATTGTTAGGCTGCTAAGTAAATTTATTTAAGTTGTAGCATTGTTGGAGGAGCGATTGGGAGATTAGGGGATTTTTTTCTTTTTATAGTTATCCAGTTGAGAATGATGCTAAGTATTGTTGTTCTTGTACTCTTTTCTACACTTTGTGCAGGTATTGAGCCTCGAACTTAGCAATTTTCCCACCTCTCTTCATTCAAGGTAGATTTTCAGGATCTAAAGGTAGTTGGTTGCACTTTCATTAATCGCTCGGGATTTCCTCATTTAGTTATGTTATAGTGTCTTTAATTTGTAAAGACTTTGAATGGATATTCGTAATTATTGTATTTATATTCTATGTAGAGTCTTGTGAATGGTGGAATCTATCCTTGGAGTGTACCTATATATCTATTTTATCATTATCACTTTCGTATTTATACTTTTTGTTAGTTTAAATTCTGTTATTCCCTAATTTATTATTTTTGGATGAACTATTAGGATTGGGGATATAGGTGTCGTAATGTCCTATTTTTGAAGCATGAAAAGTTGGTATCAGACCGCTAGGTTTGTAGGCCCTACTTTTCATAAGACAAGTTTACTAGATTCTTACAGATCGGCGTGGAGATGTTTGTACTTATCCTCGAGAGCTACGGAACTCTATGAACATCTCTTCGTTCTTTCTCTTCTATATTAATGAATCTTATATATTTTGTTCAACAGATGGTAAGGACCAAAGCCAATGCTGACAAACTGAATGAGTCATAGGATCTATCAGAGCCAGCTACCAGAGTTAGGGGCTAAACAAGATACAGAGGCGGAGCCCGACGAAGAGTTATAGGGCATGCCCTAGTTAGTGGTTGAGACATAGAGACTTCACCTGAGCCCGATATGGGTAGATTTGAGGATAGATCTCATGATTATGTTATAGCCCCACTATTTTCGGATACCTTGTTAAGAGTTCTTGGGGAACTTAAGAGTTTGGCATAGGGCGTTAGGCCACAGGGATATCAGACCAAAGAAGGAGCGAAGACACCAGATCAGGGATCTATTCCAATGATTCATGAGCCAGTGGGATAGCCACCAGTGGTTCCAGTGCAGGTGGGCCTGCCACTCGAGATTCAAGTTCTAGCACGTAGCCTCTCATAGCTTATGGTCAGGTGGGGAAGCCACCTATTGCATAAAGGGTGCATGAGCTTCAGATTAAGGATATTGGAGATAAGGTGTAAATTGCTGTTGAGTTGTCTAATAATCAGCAATGGACGAGGACCCATTTGAGTTTTTCACTACCTATCATGAGCAACTCTATAGTGTGGGAATGGCATAGTCACGTGGGATATCCTACACAGTTCTGCAACTTCGAGGTCCATCCCAACAATGTTTGCCTTTTTATTTTGACTCTAGACAAATTAGATCTGCCCCTATGACTTGGGAGATGTTGGCACTAACCTTTGTGGATAGATATGTGTCCATAATATGAGGGATTGGTTGTGCAGGAAGTTTAAAAAGCTAAGACAAGAGGTCAGCACAACTGATGAGTATGTATCATTCTTCTATGAGCTATCCAGACAAGCTTTGGCTATCTTACCTGACGAGTAGGAGAAGATAGCTAGACTCGTGAGGGGGTTGAGCACTTATCCTTAAACTTAAGTATTCATACAGTGTGAGGGGCTACTTTACACAGTGTGATTGAGGCATTAAGAGGGTTTAAGCAACTGTGTAGAGGTTAGACTAGTGATATCAAGGGAAAGAGGCCCCATTCTTATGGTCAATTTTTTGGTGCCTCATATGGAGGAAAGGGTTCCCCTCAAATCAATGTTCACTTTAATTACAAGGTTCCATTCTAGGAATCTATCCATCCCTTAGGTACTAGTTAATTAGTTGAGAGAGCATCCAGTCCAACACCTAGTCATTCTAAGTCTTATCATAGAGGTTAAGGTCGAGGTAGCAATTTGGGGTTTCAAAATTCATCATATCTTTGGGTGCTTATTTTACTTATGTGAGCTTGGTCATAGATATTTTTCCCTAGCACATAAAAATTGTTACTCAACATGGTTCTAAGGCCTCACATGCTCCGACTAGAGAACATGTCCCTCCTATTAGAGGTAGAGGAGGTGGAAAGACAGGGAGAGGTGCACAGAGCGGCAGGGGTTCACAATAGATAGGATGAGGTTAGGGCCATGCTTTAGTACAAACCAGAGGTGGGTGTATGTAGTTCTATGCTTTTTCATGGAGACTTGAGGATAAGTCTCTTGATGTTGTGATTATAGGTATTGTCCCAGTTTTATCTAGGCCTGTTTCATTGTTCCTTAATCTGGGGTCTACTTATTCCTATGTGTCTGCATAGTTTGTTTCTGAGTTTGATATATTATTTGGTGCATTACCTATACATTTTTATGTCTTTATTCTCGTGGGTAGGTCCTTAGTGGTGGATCAGGTGTACTGATCCCATCTTGTGGTTTTTTCAAGGTATGAGACTTGGGTAAACATGATATATTTCGATATGGTAGATTTTGATGTCCTTTTGGGTATGGATTAGCTTGATTATTATCACACTATTTTAGATTTCCATGCCAAGACTATTACATTGTGCATGCTTGGTATTCTGAGGGTTGCGTGGAAGGGTAAGTGTGGGTTGTACGTGGTGTCCAAGGATGGTTTTATGGTCAATCCAACCAAGATTGCAGTGGTATATAATTAGGTGAAACCTACTCCACCAATTGATATTCGGAGTTTTGTTAGCTAGGTTGGGTACTATAGGAGTTCAAGCAGGGCTTCTCTTATATTGTGGCCTTATTGACTAAATTTACTCAGAAGAATGTGCCTTTTTAGTAATCAGATGAGTGCAAGAAAATATTTAAAAATCTCAAATGATTTCTGACGTCATCTACTCTACTGTGATTATTCTAGGGTTAGATTGGATAGAGTATTGATGCAGGAAGGTAAGGTAATGGCCTATGCTTTTAGGCAGTTAATGGTGCATGAGAAGAACTAACCTACATATAATTTAGAGTTGGTTGTGGGATTGTTCATGTTGATGTTTTGGAGACATTACCTATATGCATTTCATTGTGAGGTGTTCACCGATCATAAGAACCTTCAATAAATTTTTTAGTTCAAAGGAGCATAACTTGAGACAACGACCTTATTTGGAGTGATATTACTATCTTGTATCACCCGGGAAAGTCCAACGTGGTACCGAATGCCCTAATTAAAAAGTGTTTGATCATGGGTACTTTTTCTTAGGTCTAGGATGATGAGCAACCTTTGGTTATATCTGTTCAGAGTCTAGCCAACAACTTTGTTAGATTGCAGATTTTGGATGACAGTGGTGTGCTTGCATATGTAGAGGCCCGTTCTTCATTAATAAGGAAGATTTGTGCCACTCAGTTTTATGATGCTAAGGTGAGGATAACATGATAAGGTTCTATGTGGGGAGGTGAGGATAACCAAGAGCGATGTTGAGGGTAATTGTATGATTTAGGGTAGGGTTCGCACTCCTATGTCTGGTGGGTTGGTGTGAATTATCTTAGAGGTGGCCCAGAGTTCTAAATATTCCATTTATACAGGGGTGAAGAAGATGTATCACAACCTGATTCAGCATTATTGATGGTGTGGTATGAGGAACGATATTGCATACTTTGTTGCTATGTGCTTAAATTGTCAACAATTGAAGTTTGAGCTCCAGAGGCTAAGAGGTGTGTCACGGAGGATGCCTATTCCCTAGTGGAAGTGGAAGCGTATAGCAAAGGATTTCATTTTTGGGTTTCCTACTACTTCAGGTGGTTATGATTCCATTTGGGTGGTCGTTGATCGTTTGACCAAGTCTGCTCACTTTATTCTAGTGAAGGTGAGATATAATGGTTAGGAGTTTGATAGTGTGGTTTCATGGTATCCTTATTTCTATCATATCAAATCAAGGTGTGTAGTTTACCTCTAACTTTTGGAGTATGCAGTATGAGATAGGTACTCAGCTTGATACGAGAACAACCTTCCATCTTCAAACAGATGACTAGTATGGCACTATTAGGATTCTTAGGACATGATGCGAGCTTGTGTTAGTGACTTTTGTGTTCATTGGGACCAGTTCTTACCACTCACGGAGATTTCCTATAAAATAGTTACCGTTCGAGCATCCAGGTAAAGCCTTTTAAGGTATTGCATGGTAGGAGGTATAGATCTCTGATTGGTTGATTTGAGACTTCTAAGGAGAGATTGTGGAGTACATATTTTTTGTGACACTCCATGGATAGATATAGATTTATCCAGACCCGATTACTTTCTACCTAGAGTAGGCAGAAAAGCTATCCTGATAAAAGGGTTAGGTCATTGGAGTTTATGGAGGGAATTGAGTATAGTTGAAGGTATCACCCATGAAGGGGGTGATGAGGTTTTGGAAGAAAGGGAAGTTGAGTCTTTGTTTCATTGTACTTTTCAAGATTAGCAAAAGGGAGATGCAGCTTACAAGTTAGCATCGCCACCTAGTTTTTCTATGGTGCATCTGGAGTTTTATGTCTCCATGTTTCAAAGGTATATGCCCAATGAGTCTCACGTGCTTTTGTGGGATGCCTTGGGTTTGGATCCATACTTATCATTTGAGGAGGATCAAACTATTATACTTGATAGAAAGGTTCAGAATCTTTAGACCAAAGATATACCTATTGTGAACGTCCGATGGAGACACCGACACTTGAGTAGCTCGATTCTTCAAAATTAAAGGAAGTTGAGATTTACATGGTTTTCTATAAATTATTAACAATTGTGTACTAATTATCTTGTGTCTTAGGGTGATATGGGTACTCTGGGATCTAGAATTTGCTATCATGTTGGGTTTGAAATGAACAAGTGAGGGTAATAAAAATACTTGATGAATTTGTTGAATTATGACTTTGCTTGTATTGTATTGTAAATTTTTTGTTCGAAACATGTTGTTAGAAATGATAACTTTTGAACAAGAATTAAGACCTAATTGTATACTTTTTTATGAGAATGTGCATGATAATTAAATAGCAACCTTAATATCAAATATTGATCCCCGAGAGGATAAATTGGAATAGAAGGCTATTCATGAAAGATATTACCTAAGCGGATTTTTTGTTATTAAATTAAAATATCAACTTGTGACACTTTCTATGGTTGATATGTGATGATTAGTCATACATGAACCTTGATTATGAACCCTGAACTATGTCTTGATGTGATCATCTTACTTGTTCATATTGATTGTTGGTTGATTATAGTTTCTTGATTGAGATTATGGTAAAGACACAGCCGAGGCTCTGAATGGGTCTCTATATTGTGATGATAGCATTATATTATGAACAACGCATAGCCGATGCTTTGATTGGGTGCCTTGTTTCTGAAATGACAAAGTTGAGGCCTTGACCTAGTGTATATATAGATGAAAGTTATAGATAAGGCCTTGACCGGATACCCAAATGTGTTAATTGATATTGGCTACTATCGATAAGTTGGGAAATACCATCTCTAATGAGTTGTTTCTGGGCTTGAGATCATTTTTGATGACTTTTGTCATTGCTGGAGTTAGAATTGTGATACCTTATTTCTTTTATATGACCTGTAGAGTTGAACAATTTTTTCATATTTTTTGTATTTATATAAACTATTGCTGAGTACACCTATTGCAGGTTGTATTAGTATTGGGGTAACAATTAGGAAATTAGGGGCTTTTGTTTCTTTTTATAGTTACCCAACAAAGGATACTATTAAGTACAGTTGTTCTTGTACTCACTTCTTGCTTTTCTACACTTTTGTGTAGGTACCGAGCCTCAGACTTAGTGATTTTCCCTTCTCTCTTTAGTCCAGGCAGATTCTGAGGATCTAGAGGTAGCTAGTATCTCTTTTATCAATTGCCGCAGATTTCCTCATTTTTAGCTATGTTATAGCGTCTTTAATTTTTAATGACTTTATATGTATGTTCAAAACTCTTATATTTATATTATATATAGACGCTTTTGAAGGCGACACTTGTCCTTGGGGTAGACATATATATATTTTTTATCGTTATAACTTTTGCATTTAGATGTTTTATTAGCTTAAATTCTGCTCTAACCTGATTTATTATTTGTGGCAGACATATAAGGATTGGTGAGGTAGGTGATGTCATGTCCTATTTTTAGGGCATGACAATGATGCATTGATTATGTCGGTAATGGTGGATGTATTTTTCACGGTTTTCCAAATGTGAAGACTTCTGTCTCTGTTCCTTTTATCTCAGTTTTCTCAAGTGTTTGGCCTCTTTTTTTCGTTGTTCAACTTTCAATCATCCCTGATTTCATTCTCTCTAAAGTGACACATAAAATACACTAGAATGAAATCAAAAGGCATTAAGGACATGAATTTTTACTAGGAATTAGGTTTAATAAGCGGTAATTTGTCGGCTCATCAATCACGAAAGAATATGTATGTAGATACATTTCTAGACAACATCACAAAAATATTTGTAATATAGAAAACACCGCTAATTATTTTAGATCACACATCCAAAGTATCTATATGTAGGTAAAGTAACAAAGAAAAAATTTGAACGACCTAAAGACAAAGTAAACAAATGAATGATCTAAAGACAAATGCATGCAAATCAAAAATTCAAAGTATATGCATATGGATACTTTCATATGGAAAGTATCTTTTGAAAGAATCATAATAAAAAATCATAAATATACCTGTTTTTGTTTATCCATCTCGTGTATGTAGCGATTGATCTTCTCCTTCCACTTGATCTTATTTTCCAATGTAGGCCCACTGATGCCTCTTCTCCCTCAAAATTCATCTTATTAGTATTTTGCGGAAGTTAGATATATTCTCATGAAAATTAACATGTTTCATGTTATAAATACGAATACATTTATCTTCTAATTGAGAAATACCCAAATCAAAAGGTGGTATATCAAAACTATCTAAGCTAATAGATATTTTTTTATATTGAGAAACTCTTTAGTTTCCAATATATTGACGAAATAACTCAAAAATAACGGAATTTGAAAGGAGAGAAAATTGTGGAAAAGGAAATTAAAAATCGTGGAATAGGAAATTAAGAAAACTAAAAAAATTCAAGATATTGTCTAAATAACAGAATATGAAATCATGGAAGAGGACAATTGTGTATAACCAGATTTTCTGAAAAATTATGAAGATTGATATGGTGCAATGATTCTAGGCATGAAATAAGGAGGAGTGTGTGGGGAAGGTTTAGTGAAAGTATTTGTAGAAGGATGGGGTTTAAAGAAAAACCTGTGATTTGTGTAATTTAAATAATTACCTGTGATTTTAATTAATTGTGATATCTAATGTTGAGGATTCAGTAATTTTTCCATAAATATCCTAAGTTGGGTTTGAAATCAAAACCCAATCACTGTACAAAGCCTCTAATTTAGAATTTATATAATAATAGTCTTACAAAGTCTTCAAAAAGTAAAGACAACAAAAATAAAGATAAAGAGACATCAAAGACTATTATTGGGCGACATCTACCTCTTGATATCTCAGAATGTGCCTAGAACGAGTAGGAGGACATCTCACTATGGGTCCGTCATAGCACCTACACAAAAGTGAAGAAAAAAGCAAGGGTGAGTGCATGAAAATAATGCCCAGCACCGTCCTTGGCCAATCCTAATATAAAGAGATAACGAAAACCGCTGTCATACAACCACCCTCTATTAACTACAACCTGGACACATTTTATATATACTAACCTAACCAACAATATAACTTTAAAATATATAGAAATAAGTGCAAGTAAAAAATATTCATAACTCCCCTAATGCACGTAATAATATCATAGCATGAAAATAAGTATCAAATAAAATCAAATATCAACACTAATGTCAAGTCATCATTAAATACCAATTCCCAATGTATCAATTGGGAAGACAAAAAATGTAAACACCTTATAGTAAGCCCATTGAAACCTCAACTTACCTAAAAAATGAAGGATGATAATATCACATCATCCTTTCCTTTACGCAGCGCCTCCAAATGCGCCTGATATTATATAGCCTATGAATGTATTGCTAAGTAGTGAAAAAGCAACAAATATTGTTGTCCTTACCTAAGAAACAAACCATGTTGGTTTCAAGTCTAACGGATGAAGTTCCGGCCTGCCTCTTTGAAACATTTTAACCAAATGTCTTCATAACTTATCTACCTAAACTTCAAATTGATTAATTTCTCTCTCTCTCTGTCTCTCTCTCTAGAATCGAACTCTACTAATTGAACAAAAAAATGAAAACTTTTTGTTGCTCAACATTACCGAGAAGCACTCACAGGTTAGAACATAAAAGCCAAGCCTTTCATTCATTTCACATGTACCATGGTACAAGAATCATTCTCCCTCTACTATGAATCTTTATAGTCCTTCACATTTTGGAATATGTCAATTGGGGTTGTTTATTTAGCTATTCCAATAGAAACTTAACTTTCAAAAAGATGTTTTGACTCTAATTTGACTTGCATAACTACAAAGCAAAATATTATTTTGACACAAAAATCTTGATTTGCCAATGCAACTACTACAAACTTGATGTTTAGAGCTAAGACCCACAAAAAAATATGAGGAAATAAACTAATACTTGAAGCTAACGATAAGAGATAACTATATTCTTTACACCGAGAGCAGAAAGGTCCAATCTTGGGGGGGAGGGGGTTGGCGGTTGAGTGTCAGATAGATGGTTTTGACTGCGTAAAACGTGTACCTTTTAGGAGAATATTAATTAAAGAAACGAAAATGGGCAAGCATGCTACTTATTACTACAAAAAAGAACCAAATAAAAGACAAAAAAATATATGTGGTCATATGAACTAAATAGTAAAAGATTGAGAAGCAACTAATATGATTTAGAGTCCCTTCGACTTTCCAGAAATTCTCAAGTTTGAGTCTAGTGTAAATATGTTATATATGCAACCATACTAGTTTCGACGTTCCAGACTCAACGAACCATCAAAATACAAATCTGAGGCCTCCTCGACTGATATTCATTAAAGGTCATTAAAACTAACTTTTAGCTAAAAAGACCAAAAACTCCAACGAAACCTTTGAAAAATAAACGAGACCAAAAAGTACTTCCCAAAAATAATAGGATTTGGGATCCAAGCACTCTAAATTCAAACATAGACTCAAGTCAACTATTTCCCTTAAACTTCCAAATTATACCGTCAAACCAATCAAAACCAACACGAAAGGGAAAAAACAAAAAACCAAGTTCCTCTTAGACCAAATTCCATATTCTGGAGCTAATGGAACTAGTGAATTTCTGATCTGAGGTCCCGAACAAAAAATGTTGACTAAAGTCAACTTTTTCCACTCTTTAATCTTAAAAACTAAAAATTCTTCAAAACTTTCACTTAATTATTTTCCATTCAGGAACCTGGAGCAAAACCAAAATTATTTTAACATAATACAACTACAAAAAGGGCATATATATATATATGTTTAAAATGAAAAAATGACTTTGAGGGTCATTATAATATCCACCACTAAAAACCATGTTTGTCCTCGAACATAAGAGAAGAATAAAGTACTGACTCAACCCGTAGCTTGAAGCACATCTTACGAAGCCTTTTTCCATTTCTAAAGTGAACTTATCAGAATAGCACTACCAAGATTTACTACAAGTCTGAGCTTTATGATTCAAAACTGAGAATCTACACATTAAGAACAGTCAATGAAAACCATAATCAGATACAACTGATGTAGTCTTACACCTTTGCGAGGACCAAGATACTCACGGTTACTCCACATACTTAACCCAAGATAGAAATCTCAAAATCACCGAAAAATTATTCAATGGATTTATTTCCACACCTTAACCTAAATTTCTAGACAAAATATCACTACAAACTGAATATAAAGCTAAAGGCCAACTATTACTTATTCACAAAGTGCTCATGTTGCAACTGACTCACTCATAATAACACCATTCTTTATCATAAACATTCAATGGAGCTTAAACTGTGCAATCTAGTCTAATATCAACCCAAACTTATTAAGGAGAAACCCAACTAGTGTAGTCATCAATACCCAAAACTAAGAATATAGATTACCTGACAAGTGAATGATATACACTGACTCATATAAAACTATTAACAACTCTTCCTGGTATTAAAATGGAGACCCTTTCTCTAGAATCAGGCAAAACGCATTCTCACTACCTACCTCGGTACCGATGAAACACTCGTACAAACTATGGTTAGCTACTTATTGACTACATAATGAGATGTATACCCATTGACTTCATATAAGATGATCATATGGCATACTTACCAAAAAACCACTATCCAACATAGACCATATTTGAAAATACTAGAACACAGGCACAACCAATATCCCAAGTAAACATAAAAGCCAGATGAATAACCATAAGGACCAAAATATCCAATCTGCCTCACCGAAGAGGTAATCTTTCCACAACAACTATAGTAATGTACTTTTACCCCAATCTAGATGTAGAAACTCCCCGAATCATATGCAACTAGTTGATTGAATTTCCAACCATTGAGTCCTATAAGTTGATCTACAAAAGCCTAATTTCCATGTCTAAAAGCTATTTGTTTGCCTGAACTCATCGAACTATCCATGCTGTAGAACTCAAGACCCAAGATACTTGTTTTCACATTTCAATTGTGATAATCTATCAAAAAATAAGCCAAACACTATTACTGCAGTAGAAATTTCCCAGTAGATGATATGAAGGAACTACCACCAAATGTCTAAACATAAATTTCCCTTCCAAATTTTAGAACCACAAATAAAGAAATTTCTCTCACAATCCTTCCAACATATCCAAGATAACCAAAGTTACTAAATCATTAACATATTGAACTAATATGGCTCCATATTTCGTAGATACGGTTCGAATAGATAGATGAAACAAATGACTTCCTTAAGCTTTTGAAAGTCACCACAAAACATTGAACTACTACTCCTTAATGACATAATCCTTTCAGTGAGGACGAATTGAAGGAAACTCCCTCTAATATATCCCATTTTTAACAAAACATTCCTCCTAACCACAAAAACAACAATTCCATATGAATCCCATAATCTTATGTGCTATCTGCACAACTAAACACCTACTAATAAAGGTAATCAAGAAAGGAAACCCATTCACAACCTGAAGCAGGGTCAAGATTAGATTAAGATATATGACGACTATTCAAAATTACTAACTGAATACCAAGAGCCATATTAGGGATACCCTTAGTCCTAAACACCAAAAGACAATGACCACATTGAGCCACTTTGTAAGGTTAAGAAACATCATAGAGTCAGCCTAGTAATTAATCAACACTAGGAAGCCCCACTCTAGTAATGATCTTATACAACTGTCAATATCAACATATGCTCCCACAAATCACCCTTCACGAAAAACCTAAAAGTTATTCACATCCCACTACCACATCAAATCTATCGTACCTAGAAGAATGAAGGCAATTTGATCATTAACCCTCAATGAGCTCATATCATAGGATTGGTTTACTCACTCCACCACTAAGAATCGACCCATTAAGTAACAACACAATTGGAAACCAAAGAAAGATGGCCCATCATAGCTAAACCTTGTATCGAGTATACAGACACATCTAAACCTTGTATCAAGTATACAAACATATAGAGAAAAGTAGGGACATAATCAATTAATAATAAAATAAGTTAATGATATACCAATACAATACCAAACATTGAGAGAAATAACCAACACAACTTATGTTTCATTATTATCAAAAAAATGTAAAACCCACCAACCTGGCAATGCTCAAAGCTAATGTCAAACCCAATCATGCCTTATCACAACTAGAATTATTTGTTCATCATGTTTGTGTTGCATACCAGAGGATCAATGTGATCAATCCACTATTATAAATCCACTACGAGAATGGAGAATGGACGTAATTAATAGGGAAACTAGAAAATCCTACATAATCCCAAGGAAGATCACAATCATAACCCAAAATTTAAACTAAACAATAATTAAATAATGTCGAAGTAACAAAAGTCATGTCTGCAACGAACCGATGATGAAAGTTGCAATACATGCCATTTTCTCTGTCACCTAAAAAGTGGACAAGACTTGTTATAATGTCTAGCTTCCTTCACCCATAGAAACCTTTACGAGTCGAGATCTACTAAGATAAACTCAAACCAACAATTATCCATCATATTATGAATGACTAAGTAATTAGAACGTAGTGAAGGGGCACATTGTTAATGTGTATCAATCTCAACACATGTAGCTAGTCGAGGAAACCATTAAAAGACCACAAGAATCATCATGAGGATTCCCATGTTAGACCTCACAGAAGCACTATCAAGGAAATATTACATTTTTAGTGCCACTTGTTCACCCTAATTGATAAGATTCTCTTTTGACTTACTCCTATTACTGCATCTCTCATGTGTAAAGTCAAACTTGTCCAATTATCTGACTTTCATAATTCAAAACCTCTCTATAAGAAATATCTAATTTGATCACAAATATAATTCCAAACATACTTGATTTATCAAACAGAACACATTTACCATGCACCACTAATTGGGACAAAAATACAATGCTAGAAAAATATCATGACTCTACAGACCCTTTACTCATACTTCTCAAAACCATCATTATAACTAAAAACCATTAGAAAAAGATACACTACCACTCTCTGCAACCTTGAATTATGAATTCTATCCTTTACCAATTAAAAGGTCTAGTTTAACTAAACCAACTCATGGTATGACATAAGTTGGCCTTACCCCAAGGCTGATGGCAAGAATTCCAAATTAGATAATACTTTTTCACTAGGCTTAAGCTACTCATTCAGAAACCAATATCAACCCATACTACCTTTTGAAAGACATGTTACAACCACTAACCGAATGATCATATATTCATTCCAAATCTCATAAAAAATCCTTGATCACCTCAAGATATTCTTAGACCATGAACATATACCTCTATACATCACTAATTTTCTATGTTACTCATCATGACAGTTGTGCTGAACCATCTTACCTTACGTTGTTATTCTCTAAACTCAAACGATTAAACCTACACAAAACTCCAATTGGGACTAAGGTTCCATATATAAAGTGTTCTTAACTTCTATTTCGCATTCTTTACTAATCATACGATGCCTTTAAGAATTTAAGTTCTCAACTCAAAAGTACAAAACAACTCAAATACCTTAGAAATCTCTGATGTACAATCTTCTCATCTTTTTCATTAACTCATCCACTACTTCTGCCTTACAAATCCCCAAATAGTCTAACTTTTATTACACATCCTTCCAGTTAGTCTAACACTATCTCTTTACTTCTAAGTCATACACAAAAATAACACAGTGACAATTTGAATGTAAGTGCGAGAATTCGAGAGCAAGTCCTCACTATAGGTGAGGGAATGGAATGAGGCAATCAAAGTTAGATCAGACCAAGGGAACATGATAAGAAATCAATAAATGAAAATTTTCCTAAAAGTTTTATAGCCACTCAAAGATATTAAGGGACGTCTCAGTAATGATTCATGAGATTCTACTAGACTTGGCTTGTATATAGTGGGATCTATGAACCCAACATTCTGATACCAACTTTTCACGACCTGAAATTTGATTGTGATGGCACCTATCTTTCCCTCTTTAAGTAGCCAGCATAAACCAGTGATGATCAACAAAGTAGAATAATAATGCGAAAGTAAAAATGGTATAAGGGATGTTTAGAAAATTAAAAGCATGAAACCATATATGTATAACCCAAAACCTAGTGTCCACTGTACACAACCTCTTATTCAGAATTTATATCATAATAGTCTTATAAAGACATCAAAAAGTAAAGACAATGAAACCAAAAGGAGATATCGAAAGACTATTGGAGTATGGAAGCTACCTCTAGATGTCTCACGATTTCCTGGAATGAGAAGGAGGAAGGATCAATTTGGATCTTTCATAACACCTTCATAAAATGCAAAAAAAGGCAATGGTGAGTACATAAACACAGTACTTATAAGCATCCTCAGCTGGTCTTAGTATAAAGAGATGACGAAAACCCCTGACGTCCAACAACCCTCCAATAACTACAACCTGCAAGCATTTTATATACATCAGCCCATACAATAATACAAATTAAAAATATATAGAATTCTTTATAAGTTAAAAATATTCACAACTCCCACATCATAGGTAATAATCTCATATCATGAAAACAAGTATCAGCTCAAATCAAGTATCAACAGTAATCTCATGACATCTCTAATCACCAATTCTCTGTTGGCAGAAAAATTGAATCAAATCCATAACTCAATATAAATACAATAAAATGTGCAAAGAGTTGTGATGCATCTATGTCCTAATATACACACTCATTGCCGATATCCATCACCCTCAGGACCCATGAGGGGATCACAAGGCCCATGTACTGAATCGTCATGGTACTCAATTTATATTAATATTGTGCCTGCATGACACCCAAACTATACTCTTCCTCGGATTCGAACTGATGACTTTCTTAGCCTATTTCTAAAGAGCGAACGGATCAACTTGCATGTGTTAAGCATACAACTGAAGTAGCATGATTAGACCTTCTTATCACTTTTTCGACTAGCTATAAACTTCAACCCCCCTCCAAACTCAAAGAGTGATTGAGTTCGACTCAAGAGAGTGAGTGAAAGGCATGGCAAGAGAGCGAGTTCAACTCGCGAACGATTAACAAGTGAAGGTTGATCCTTTTACATATACAGTATTATACAGACACAGCAACTGGTCCAACCTATATTATAATATTGTATTGACGTGGTACCCAATCTAAAATAATATTTATCATTTTTTGTACCGACATTGTATCCGATCAAAATAATATTTATAATATTATACCAGCGTAATACTCAATCAAAAATAATATTTGTAAAATTGTACCAGTAAGGCATCCAAAAATATTTATAATATTATACTAGCATGGTACCCGGTCCAAAATAATATTTATAATATTGTACCAGGGAGATACCCAATCCACGGTAACAACAATAGTCATAAATTAATAAAATCAACTCAATTACAGGAATCACATTACTATGGCAATCCAAGTCAATCAAGCCCACTCAAGGGATCATCAATAGGCAATAATCAATCAAAAACAAGCAATGATGGGGCTAATTTCACCAATAGAATTTTTGTATTATCACAATAAGAGTTCACGTTCAATCAATTAAGCTTATTTAAAGCATCTCAGGACAAACTTAATGAAGCAATTCACAACAATAAGCAATGGAATCACATTATCAAGTACTTTCTCATTTTAAGTCTGACATGCTCAACTCTAGTACCAAGGTGAGTCTCATCATTTAACCTAAATGGGCACCCCCAGTATACCTGTTACTCCCAAATATAAGTAATCTAACAAGTAGCATGTAAAAACTTTATAATAAGACCATAAAAACCTCAACTTGCCTAAAATATAACAGAAATGTTATCACATGGGTTTTTCCTTTTTGTAACGCCTCCAAATGTGCATAATATTAGATTGCCTGTTAATAGGTCACTCCAAAAGTAGTGAAACCTCAACAAATATTGTCAAAACTAATTCACAACCCAAAAATCTAATCATGATGGCACCTACAACCCACTTATAGGCAATCCTAACCTTACAGCCAGGAGCAACAAGCAATACAATATATCATAACTCACAATCAATAATAAGCAATAAACTAAGAAAATGACAGCAACAACATACATATATACACAATACTACACAAAAACTATTATCATCAGCATATAGAGCTCAATCAGAGTATCCAAAAGATATATACATATACAACTCCTACAAAAGTACAACTACACTGGTCCTACTATCGAAAAAAGTAAGTAAGATGCAATAGCTAAAAGACACAATTAGCTCAGATGCCAAAATGTCACCATAGTCTTTGGTATGACAACAACCTACTCAACACAATCCCATAAACTCCAATGGACCATACCGATAGCCATAATTATGATTGGATTTATCTATGATTGTGTATTTTCGTACTCTTCTTCTGTTTTCTTTTATTCATCTCCCTTCTCCTTTTATTTTGGTTCTTGGAACTTGCCTATTATTTTACAACCTGGGTCATTTTTAGGCTTTTCTATATGTGGTATATAGATGCCATCACAACCAGATTTATGGGTCATGACAGAGTGGTATTAGAGCTCTAGGTTCACCGGTGTCTCTGGCTGCAGACGCAAGTGTTTGGTTGAGTCCTATGGATCGGTA
>JBDJHY010440563.1:0-17745 GCA_039654485.1 Withania somnifera | reverse complement strand
TTCATCCTCGAATGATAGTTAATACTATCATAAGAATATAAGTATGAAATATAGAAACATGGGCTAGAGTGTATTATGATTCGTGTTAGAACCATACATAAATCTACTTGGCACGAACCTCCTCATAGGACCATAGAGTAATAAACTTAATGCAACTACATTTATATTGATAGTTAAATGAGACCTATTACCTTGGATGACATCATGATTAGGGTAGAAGAGATTTGGTACTTATACTTCATAGCTTTTTCTACCTACCAAGTTTCTTTCTCAACCTCTTGATTCCTTTAAGTACCTTACCAGAGGAAATCTCCTTTGACTTCAACTTACGATCCTGACGATACAAATTTTCTACTAGAACTTCTTCTTATGCAAGGTTATCCTTAACCTGAAACCTTCTAAAAGAACCACATGCGATGGATTTCCAATCTATTTCTTAATCATGGATGCATGAAACACCAGATGCAGCACTGCTAACTCTAGAAGAAACTCCAACTTATAAGTCACATTCCCAATCATGCTCAAATCCGATAAGGACCTATGCAATGATAACTAAATTTCCCTTCTTACCAAAACCCATCACCTCTTTCACAGGGGAAACCTTCAAAAGCACCCAATCATCAACTTGAAATACCGATTCCATGTGTCTAACATTAGACTATGACTTTTGTTGGCTCTATACAATCTTCAAACATCTCTATTCAATATAACCTTTTCCATGTCTTGATGAACTAAATTTGTCCCTATAAATGCAACCTCTCATAGGTCGAACCAACCTATTAAAGACCTATATATTCTCCTATAAAGTTCCTCAATGTGTCCATCTGGATACTATAATGAAAACTATTATTGTAAGAAAATTCAATAAGAGGTAAGTTCACATCCAAATTTACCTTTGAAATCAATAGTGTGCGCCCTCGACATGTCTTCAAGGATCTGAATGGAGCACTCTTTATATCCATCGGTATACGAATTAAAAAAAGTTCTAAGATTAAACTTGGTAACTATATATTTCTAGAATGATATATAAAATAAGGACGTAAGCTATATGTCCCTATCTGAAATAATGAACAATGGAACCCCATGGAGTCAAACTATCTTTTAAATGCATAACAAGGCATAGTCCCTTACTGAACAACTAGCCTTGATAGGTAGGAAGTGAGGAGACTTAGTCATTTGATCAACTATAACCCATATCGAATCATGGTATTGATAACTGTGAGGTAACCCTATGATGAAATCCATAATGATTACCTCCTACTTCCATGTAGGAATGCTAATGTTTTGACCCTTGCCACTAGTCCTTTGATGTTCAGCATTTACTTACTATTAGTTAGGACACCTTGCGGCATATTTTACGATGTCTTTCTTTATCTCATTCCACCAATATACTTATCTTAAGTCTCAATACATCTTAGTGGAGCTAGGGTGGATTGAATATATCATACTATAAGCCTTAGCCAATATTCTCTACCTTAAATCACAAACATCGAGGAAACTAAGGCCACCCTGATAACGAACCACACTGTATCCCCCTTGGGAGAAATTCTCCAATGTTTTCTAGGGAAAAACTCCTTAAGTTTTATTAAGACCGAATCATTATGTTGTTTTTTCCTTTACATCCACTACTAGAGAAGACTACAAGGCATTCTGCATCAGAAAACCATTGTCATCTACATCTACAAACCAAACACCTAGATGAGTAAGTCAATGTACTTCCTTTGCAAAAACCATTTTATCATCCCCAATAAGAGAAACACTTTAAAAGGGCAACCTGCTCAGAGCATCAGCAACCACATTAGCTTTACCTGGGTAATATAACATGCTCAATTCATGGTCTTTGAGAAGTTCAAGCCATATTTTGAATAGAAGATTCAATTCTTTCTGGGTGAAAACATATTTTAAATTTTTGTGATCTGTGAATACATCAACATGCACACCAAAAAGATAATGGCACCAAATTATTAAAGAAAACACCACAATAACTAGCTTAAGGTCATGCGTTAGGTAGTTCTTCTCATGTGCTTTGAGCTCTCTAGAAGCATAGAAAACTACCTTACCATTCGGCATCAACGTACAACCAATACCAACTATTAAATCATCATAATACACCACAAAACCTTTCATACCTTCTACCAGGGTTAGAACTGGAGCTGAATTAAATTGAGTGTTCAATTCCTGAAAACTCATCTCACATGCATCTGACCACTGAAACTTCACCTTCTACTAGGTTAGCCTAGTTAGCTAGGATGAAATATATGAAAACCCTTATAAAAACCTTCTACAATAGCCATCCAATCCAAATAATCTTCTAGTATCTAATTGATTGCTGGTCTAGGCCAATTCTGGACTGCCTCAATATTATGATCACCAACCAAGATACGATCCCTAGAGATAACATAACCAAGGAAGGCCACAGATTTCAACCATAGACTGTCTATCTCGGAGGGTCTGGAGAACAATTTATAGATGGTATGCATGCTTATCTTCACTACTGGAGTATACTAGGATATCGTCTATAAATACTCTAATGAACGGGTTGAGGTACTACTTGAATACCCTATTTATAAGACCATGCATCCTGTAGGAACATCGACAGGACCAAAAGACATAGTTCATAATGGTCGTATCTGGGCTGGAAAGTAGTCTTTGGGATATCACACTCCCTCACCTTAAGATGATGGTAACTAGATCTAAGGTCTATCTTGGAGAAACAAGTATCACCCTGGAGTTGATCAGTCATTAATTCTAGGGATGGGGTAGTTATTTTTAATTTTGACCTTGTTCAACAATCTATAGTCGATACACATATGGAGGGTACCATATTTCTTACACACGAGCAAGACCGGTAAACCCCACGGGAAGACGCTAGGCTTAATGAACCCCTTATCTAATAGATCCCTCACCTTCTCCTTTAGTTCTTTCAGCTCAGCTGGGGCCATCCTATAAGTGTAATATAGATAAGCTTCGTGTCAAAAAGGATATTTATCCAAAAGTCTATCTCCCTATCAGTAGGGACTCCAGGTAAGTCATCAGGAAATATGTCAGATACTCACAACCTATGGGAAATGACTGCAAGGCGGAGGCCTCTAAGGTAGAATCTTGGACCCTCACTAGGTGGTTGATGTACCCCTTTGCAATCATTTTTCTGTCCTTGAGGTAGGAAATAAATTAACCCTCTAGAGTTAAAGGACAACCCTTCCACTCAAAGACTGGTTCATTTGGAAATTGAAGCTTTATTACTCGAGTTCTACAATCAATGGTAGCATAACATACATGTATCCTATCTATGACAAGAATGACACCAAATCCTACCATATCTAATTCTACCAAGTCAGCTGAAGTAGTTTTATGAAGGACTAAGACTGGTTAATTTGGAAAGATTCTCTTTTATTAGAGATTCACCAATAGGGGTAGTAACGGAGAAGGGTTCTATAAAATTGTTAGGACTAACTCCAAACTTTTGGGCAACATAAGGAGTGACAAAGGATAGGGTAGAACTGAGATCTAATAAGGCATATGCATCAACTACAAAACCTTTAACATACTAGTAAGGACATCGGGAGAAGCCTCCTGGTCTTGGTGAGATTCAGAGCATAAAATGATTTCGACTACTACTCATACGAAAAGTAGTGTCGTTATGGATATTTTAGTCTACGGGTGCTGATAAGGCAGTGATATGTTGTATTTCACCCCCAACTCCATACCTAACCCTGGGAAAATCTATGTACTTGTGATCCTTCTGACTACAGTTATAGAATCCTTCTCTACCAAACACACATTTCCCCATATGATTTTTCCCATAATTACCTCATACTGGATATGGGGTAATTCCCTTGGCAACACTATCCTGAGACCAAGAAGGTTTGGCCTGCTGATAATACCCGGTTTGGGTGAAGGTGCGCCAAATGAAGACGATGTTGGTGCTTATGAATTCCTTTAAAAGTGAGGTCAGTTCTTGATTCTGGTTCTTTGATGACTGGGCTCTTGGCTATATATTTGGGCCCTATTGTTTTATTATACCTTCTTTAGTTTCAGTCTATCTCCCTCAATCTGATCCAAATGAACCATCACCTTACCAATATCCATATCCCCCACCAACACAACATATTTCCATTTCTTAATAATGTAGGGAGAGAGACCATTCGTAAATAGGCTCATCCTATTCCTCATATCAACAACTATAGATAGGGCATACTGAGAAAATAGAGTAAACTTCAAAGCATACTTAGTCATGCTTATAGATCCTTGTTTCATATTTGGGAACTATTTCTTCCTAGCCTCCCTCAGATCTCGTGGAAAGAATCATCCCAAAAAATCCTATGAAAATCCATCCTAAATCGAAGGAGTGGCATCGTCACCTTTGTTATTTTCCATTGGTCATACTAGATTCTAGCTACCCCTTTAGATGGTGGGCTGCAAAATCATAGTTGTCCACCTCATTCACCTTCATAACTACATATATCCTTTAACCTCTTTGATAAAGTTTTTGGGATCCTCACTCGATTTTGACCCATGGAATCCAGAGGGATTCATATAGAGAAATTCTTGGATCCTAGTAGTCTCGGGGGAAACCTAATGTACTACAGAGGCTGCTCCTTGATGCTCCACTTGATCCTTCATGGCTTGGCTAATGGTGGAAGTTCTACACTTGTAACATTATCTTCGATTGGTGCTTGTAGATTTTGGCAAGGGTGAGCAGTAGCTCTACGTTGAGGCATTATTTGAAATATGGTTAAAGGTAGTATTAGGTACTTCTACTACACTAGACCCCATTGAACGACTAAAAGCATCAAATAAGGAGAAATATTTATTGAATGTTCAATTGTCTCTCCCTTATAAGTGTGGTACACTTCACACCCATAAAAGGGACCCTACTAAATGCAACTTTTCAGACAACCTAGGACACTTGAACTTAGGCTATAATACCAAATTATCCTTCCCCAAGTCAACACCCTGGGAGCAATATGGTTCTTGGAACCATGATTGGCTTCAAGCTAACCCTGGGCATACATAAGTGAGCAAAACATAATTACCGGTCCAAAAAGAAACTAACTAATTTGATCAAACATTGTATGATACCCTTGATATCTAAATGAGACATAAAAACATAATACTTATCCTGAAGCGCTAATCATGAAAATATATTCAGTTTTGTCCTATAATCCTATAAAACAAGATGAAGTTTTAAATCGGGGCAAGGTCCGTGGCTAACCATAAAACCACTGTAAAAGAAAAGACACCGACACTGGAATACGTCCCGAAAGGAGGAGGACTCACCACCTACTGAGATGTATGATCAGGAGGGTCTAGCCACATATCTAGGATTGATCACATGTATCTACATCACATGAAAAATGAATCAAAAGAGTATGCGGTCGGCACAACAAAGGTATTGAGTATGTAAGGATGCTAAAGTAAAAATAAAGAAAAACAATTTACTAAACATGGGAAAGTGAATAGCTACAATGCACTATAATGTACTAAATAAAATCAGCAACCCAACAAGGAGTAAGTGAAGTGCATGAAAAATCTTGAGTGAGAAGGTGTAAACTTAATATCCAGGATCTCTTCTGTCTGAAATTATGGCTATCTAAAATCATGGACTGATTGTATTGAGCAGTAAAATAATAAAATAAAACTGATTAGGGTTGGAGTCTCTTCTAACTGATACACACCATTTGAACTTATGATGTACAACCTACAATCCTATTTAGAGGATGTTTTATACCATTCCTAGGGTGTAGGACCTATTTATCTAAGGATCCTGTAATCATGACTTGGTAATTTTGGGCAATTTAATACCTATGATGGAATGTAATTATGAAACTTGAGTTTATTTAATCTTATTTTCTAGGTGTTGAATAATCCTCCCAAAAAATTTATGCATATCTATATAGCTCATTATATCTATAAAATGGACTATTCACTTTCATGTTGTTCGTAAACCAAATTGCTCATATTTCTATATTTGAGCCAATCTAGAACATTGTTATTTCAAATTATAATCTATAAATAAATTAAAACCTCTGAGTTAACACGTTATCATCCAAAAATCCATATCTTCATAAACTAGTTTGCTTTTGACCCCATAGAATGCTAAAATCATGGTTTGGAACTCAACTCCATGGAAACCAAGTGCATGAAACCATGATAATTAAATGAGGCAACAAGGGGATCTTACTATGTTCAAAGGATGCATAATACTTTCTAAACTTTAAAAAAAAATATCTAGAACATTATAATATTAAGGATTTCATTATAAAATAAGTGAAGTTGAAACTTTATAACATCATAAGATTAAGGATTTCATGTATAAATAAGTGAAGTTGAAATTTGAGTTCACCACGTAACTTGAACCCTTGAATTCATGAAGACTAAGAATTTTTTTTTGACATGGGGTTTAAAGGAGAAACCCATTGAAGTCCTATGTACCTATAGTGAATATTCTTACAAAGGAATTCTGAGGAAAACCTTGAAAATTTAACCTTGCGGATGAAAAGTTCTTCGTTATACTTTGAGATGCTTTCTGATTTATATTTTGAAGAAGTAGACGAGTAGTATGAAGAATGAGGGGTTTTGGGGTTGAATCCCTACTAAAACCATCAAATCCAAGTATAAACAGTGCATTATAGGGCTTTTTAAGGTTGGAAAATTACCCCTGTTCCCTTATTAAAATGGGTTTTGAAAAATCATAAGTGGAAACTTAACCTTGAACCGCGAGGCTAACTTGACTAGTTATGCCTTGCGTCGTGGGGCTGGTTGCAGGCTTGATATAGAGAGCCCATGTGCTATGGACATTGGTGCGTGTATAAAGTTGCTACTTTGACCTTCCGGCGCGAGGTTTACCTAGTGACTTTGGCCTCACTTCTCGTGGTTTATTTCCCGGGGAGGAATTTCCACTAAAACCCTAAGCATACAACCCGAGTCCATTTTGTACTATCCATACACCCCAAGTACTCATTATCGGGCTCTCGTTAACTGGAAAAACACATCTAGGAGGGGTAAAAATCTTCATGTACTACATAGTGATTTCAGTTACGTATATACTTTGGAAGGGAGTCTTAGCTCAAGATGTTGGTGCGTTACACTTTAAAATTCCTCAGTGGAGTCTCCATCTGTACGGCATCCCTATTTTTAACAAGAGGGAATGATGTTAGGACTCAAATAAATTATTTATTTATTATTAAAATTTAATGAGAAGAGTAAAAGAGAGAGTGTTTATGGAATTTCCACCTAATTTAGGAAAATCAAGAAGTCGTTTTGAAAGGTATTGAAAATATTTTATTTGGAAAAATCAGTGTCCAGGTAAGAGTTCAGGTTATCCGAAGGGAAGGGGTTAGGCATCCTTTAGTATCCCTAATTGTGGGTCTAAGCTAAAATTATTTTTTCAATTGAGGAGGAAATAAATATCAAAAAATGAAGATGAAATATATGCAAAAAATAAAGTAATGGAATAATTAAAATGGACTAATTTTTTCCTATTGTTATCAAAATAAATAGGTATGAATAAAGAAAATCGAAAGAGGTTCGAGATCCTTCTTCGAATCTCTCCTTCGAAAGGTCCAGGGACTTGTAAATACACTTAGTAAAAGTATTTGTGATGAACAAATACTAAAATAAATGAATAAATAAAATAATAACTAAAATTAAAATTTAACTATTATACATGAAAGGCCTTGGAAATCACTGATAGTTTCTTCATCAGCCAAGATAATGGTTAACACTTGATATAAAAAAAATGCTTCTTGAAAATGTGAATAAACTCTAATGTAAAGATTGTGAATTAACTTTAACTTGAAAAATATAAACAAAGTGTAACTTGAAAAATATAAACTAACTTTAACTTGAAAAATATATTAAAAAAAACTATAACTTACGAAATGTGAATTAACTTTAACTTGAAAAATAATAAACAAATTCTAGCTAAGATAATATAAATCAACTCTACCTTGAAACCATAAACAAATTGTAATTTAAAAAATGTGAATTTAAGCCATAAATAATCAATATTCGATAAACATAATAATCAAACTTAAAAAACTTGTTTTTAAAATGGGAAGGCCTCGAATACAAGATGGACAGGCTTTTTTATTGGCCAAGTAAATAATTAACACTTGATTAAATAAAATAACTTAACTTGTATAAAGCCCATCTTTTAAAATGGGAAGGCCTCGAAAGTCAGACGAAAGGATTTATCATTGGTCAAGTATTCATTATCAGTTCACAAAATAACCGTAAATAATCAAACAACTTGTAATCTAAATAAAAGTATCCACATTATAACAGGTAAGAAAATAACAAATAAATAGATAAATAATAATAATAATAATAATTATAATAATAACAACAACAATAACAATAATATAAGTAATACCAATAGCCAAATAAAAAGGATCTAAACAATAAAATCAAAGCAAAAAAGAAAAGAAAATGCTTTGTTACTGAATAAATGTTCAAATCATCATTAAGAGAATTTAGTCTCCTAGTATACAATATTAAAATCAACCAAGAGGTTGGAAAAAATAAGCAAACAAAGTGAATAAATTATGGTTGTTGTAGTTCAAACCTCTGATCAGATTCAAATCCGGTGAGGATGTCCACTCGCCGTAGTTTGATGATGGTTTCGTTGGATTCCATCCAGAGATCATTGAGTTCTTGATATTGGTGGAGCTGGTCGATTATTTTGGTGGTGACTACTCATTTGGTCATTTCTCAATTGGTTTTTCGTATTGAGCTCTGATATGGGTTTGGTTGGTATACAATGAATGGAGTGATGGAGGTAGATTTGTGGATGGACAGAGAATAAGAAAATCGGGTGGTTGGGTGGTCAAAATTTAACCAGCAACATTATGGTACTTATGATTTGTGATGGGATTCGTTCGTGGTTGTGGATTTGCTGATATTTGCCGGTGATGTTGTTGTTCATAGTTAAAATCACTGGTACATCCATGGTTTTCAGTTTCTTGGGTTTGAGTGTTTTTCGGTGGTGACTTCTAGAAAAATTAGTGAAAGGGTGACAGTGAACAATGATGAAGCTAGAATGGTGGGATCGCCGGAAAAAAAATGGTGGCTAGACTGTTGTAATTTTGGGGAAAATTAAAAGGGAAAAATGTTTGCTAAATTTTGAAATTATCCACCACCCACCATTTGCAAAGACAAGATAATAAATATATAGGACACGTAAAACTCTAAACCATTAGTGGTTTCAAAAAGGAACCATGGGCTACATTAAACAATGCTCCAAAATTATGGGTTTTCAAAAAAATCATGTGCTATTATTTTATTTGTACAAAAAATATCTTCTCTGTATTTATGAATTAACGGACTGTGATAAAAATAAAATATATAAATTATATTTAAACTCATGTAAAAAGTTATAATGTTAAATTAATAGAAATTAAAATTAACATAATATTTTGTTTAATATGCCAAATAACTACAAAAATTAAATAATAATTCAAAACTAACCCAAATAACAATTACTTGATAAAAATCAAAATATATTCAATATGAGGTGTATTAAACTTAAAAATGTTTAAAAATTATATTCAATGCAATTCAATGAATAAAATATCTAAAGATATTTATTTATTTTATAAAATGCCAGGACAAAATTGGGTGTCAACAATGCCAAGTCCTCCCCAATTATTGGTACCTAAGTTTTATCGGGTCCTTCAGACGGATCACCTATATCTGAGCAGGCCTTGTCACAAACACAACATGCATGATTTTTTGCTATGTGTTGAAAGGCATATAAGTTAAATGAATTATCGATGTCTCCAAAACTAGATAACTAAACAGTTATGTGTTTTGTAGGATGTCTAGACCCCAATAGTGTGATATCATTATGAAGCCACCGTTGACGATTCAGATTAGGGGAGAAACCTCATTAAACTCAATAAAAGAGAATTATGACACCACATGGGTCATATCCCCTCATTATTGGGAGTTAAAGGATTTCCCAACCTAATCTAGTCCTTGACCTCGAATATTGGGATACTGATATCATTGTGTTTATATTTGGACCTCTGGAAATAACATCAATAGTAGACGAGATTTGGGATTTCATAGACAGTATGTCAATGGTGATGAAAAGGAGGGAAAACATTGAGTCAGACATTTTAATAGCAAACAAACCCACACAAAACGAAATAGCCAAGTTCCTTAGGGTTAAACTTGTCATTGCCTCAGGCTCAAACTTGTCATTGTGATTTTCATGATAATACCCTGTGCATTCTATTGGATTAAAGGACAAAACATATTCTTTAGATACATCAATGAACAATTTTCTAAAAGGAGAAGGTTTGATGCTTATAGAGAAAATTCTTATCCAAGGCAGAATAGGAAGCCACTGGATCATTGCTTTGCTATAACACTGATGGGCACCATGGTATTTCCTTATGGGCTAAGTGGTACAATCAACATTTGAATTTCTATGGTGGCACATGTCGTCTTCTATAATATAGGGAAAGGTGATGACCCTAATCGCTTTTCTCTAATATTGTTATCTTGACAAATATATATAGGTCCCTATGAAGATGTCAAAATGGGCAATATTATTTTCAAGGATACAACCTCATATTTAATTGGTGGATCTTAAAACATCTGTTGAAAGTCAACTCACCACCAGAAATCCCCAAATTTAAGGAAAAGGATTAATCATGAAGATGTTTGTCAGATTAGGAGAGGCACAGATTAATACCGAGCTGAGATAAGGGGCATGGGTTCAAATATTTTTAGGTTTACGTTATGAAGATATCTAGTGTATGTTCTACAAATTTTTTTCTGAAAACAGTTGTTACAAAGGTTTTTCATCATCCCTTCTTGACACATCCTGAGATTTGAGGGATTCGACCATACACAACTTACAGCGGTCATGAGATAGTTTGGAAGGATACAAAAAAAAAGATAAAATTTGCAAATATGGGATTCTATGTGTTCTACTATGAAGATGAGAAAGTCCATAGGGCTAAGAAATCCTTACAAATTAGGAAAAGGAAAATATGAAACGGCTTGAAACACTCGTTGTTGATAGGTATCTCGCTGGAGTTGAATAAAGTTACAATGATTCTTTAGAAGAAGATCTTCGGGGTTGGATTATGCCTGTCAACATAATTGACTCACTCACCCAAATTCAACAATTCTAAGAGGAGATAGAGGGAATGAAATTAAGACACGAAGAAGGATGACATACCATCTCACAGTTAGTTCAAGTGAATGGAAGAAACAAAAGACAAGATTGAATAATTTTATGAAGAAATGGAAAATAAATTATAGGGAGTCAAAGAACATCCCCTACAAGGAAAGGAATCAAACTCCCTGGTTACAACATTATTAGTAAGTCCATACTTAAAAGTATCATAAGGAATTTCAAAAGGGGTCGACATGGGGAAGGACCCACTTCAGTACTACATTAGTGATCACGCCCGCACGAATTTGGTTATTATGTATTTGTATTCTGTAAAATAACTGTTGCATAGGTTTTCTTTGATATTTTCCCCTACGTGGGCTCATAAGCATTTTATCTACTTTTCTTTAAACATCCCCTTAGATAGCCTTATATCCCTTTTGGGAAAATATTTTACTATATATAACTCATATTGTGGGCCACTGAATGATTCAATTATGACATACATCTTTCAAACAAGCTAGGACTGCCTTTGGCTTAAAAGGTGACCCATTAGGACAATATTTATTATTATTTTTGTGTGTTATAAAATGCTTTTTTGTGATATGTTCTCTGTGTTACTCTAACGAGGTGAACCAATCCACCCTTTTTATAAAAGTCAAATACAAGGTCCGACCACATAACCCCTAGTCTTACTAGTTTCTCCATAAAAACACAATCATCACTTCTAGTTTCCCATTCCATCTTAGGACTCATCATGGACTACCGAGCAATGCAGTAGAACAAAGAGGAATTGACTAGAAGGGTTTTCAAAATCAATAGGTAGACCCAAGAACTTAAGCAGAAAGGGGAAGTACAAAATGTTATTAATGCCAAATTGGTCAAAAAACTAGTTGCATCTAGAGAAGAGATGTATTTGATTGATTTTAGAATGATAAATGCTCGAAAAATGGGTCATGAAGGCTGAAGAAGAGGTCAAGAGAAAGGCATCCAAGATTGTTATCAACTTGAATAAAAATTCAGAAAACATACTCCTTTCTAACCCATTTTTGAGAGAAAATCTTCTCTCAAACACCATTCCAAGGGTAGGGAAAGTCCTCTCAATTTTGTTCTTCGATTTCCACACATTTTGGGTAAGTTCTTCTCCCTTTTTATTCTTGAAATTCTTAGTTTTCACCATTAATGGCTCCAAGAGTTGAAATTGATAAAATCATGTCCTAATCCATATATTTTTGAGTAATTCTTTGTTAATTGAGTATATATTGCTCCTATTATCAATTATGCACCGTAATTCCTTCGTTAAATCCATAAAGATTGAACCTTTGACCCTGTTAGGATCATATCTGTCTAGGCTATTTTGAAGCCCTTCCTGTATTTGAATTGTGCTCAATTTTGGATCATAGGTTCCTGGAAATGTTGGGAACCTCATAGTAAGGTTGATTTCTATTCCAGAAAGCAAGCCCCATAAGCTCGTTTTAGGCCCAATTTTAGGCCCAGTCCGGAACTTAGCATAAAAACACCGTTAGAATTGTATTAAAATACTTTGATATAAGTTTTAGATCATTTGGAGACCGTCTAATGCCATTCAGAGTAAGATTCATGGATTTTAAACACATTATTATCGGACGACAGGTAGGCTCCGTGGGGCTACTCTGGGCTTATAGCTTTAATAACTGTACTAAATAGCATTTTTGGGTGGGTTAGCTAGTTTGTTTAGTATCACAATTTTGATATTTTTTCCATTCCATATTGATACTTATATGTTGGCACCCGAGTGATATGGGGCCTGTGACTTAGAAATTGATTAGAGATTGTGCAGGGCATAGGATGTTTGGTTCATGAAACTTATATTTCTTCATAGATTCAGGGTGAGCTTGGTGTTCAGCTTTTACCTATTTCTCTTTATTTTTGGCATTTTTATTTGATCTCTATGTATTTCAGAGATACAGTTGTATTAGACCTATTTTCGATTTATTATTTCTGTACTTAGTGGTTCGTTTGACACTGATACCAGATTTTGGGATATTTATTGATTTTTAAACTTCCGCATTTATTCACCTTATTATTATTATTATGCTTGTGCTTTCTGCATTTGATATAGTAGTCCTCTGCTTCGGCTCTGGACTACAGGGTTGGTTTTCATGCTGGTGGTATAGTAGGTGTCATCATGATTCGCAAAATCGGGTTATGACACGAGCCCTGCCACATGAGTAGGGGTATATCGGGAATAACTAAGGTCACAGTATTGGCATAAAAATGCACGACCGCTCAATGAGGGGACAACGAGTCCATACCTAGTATCCCATCAAAATCAATCTTATCCAACCATATGAAATCAGCCCAAGTCTAGACATCCCCAATAGTCATAGAACAAGATCTCAACACATAGTCCACAAATAAAGGATTATGTACTAGGGTGGAGACAGATAATTGTACAGAAAAAGGCTCACTAACCATAGTCAAACACATCGCATCATAGGATTACACATAAGAGTAAGTAGATCCTAGATCAAACAAAGCTAAAGTTGGCCGATAACACATAGAAATTATATATATATCACAATAAAATTTAAGGTCTTTGTCTCGAGTCTACCTGGAATAACATAGAAATAATGAAAACTACTGCCACGACTACCACCTTTACCATGTCGAGGAGAACCACGTCCTGGAGAACCACCACTGTTACCCTCAGGTGGCCTGACTCTAAATGGATGAGATGGAATAGAAGCTAGCATAGCATAAGGCTAAGCTATAGTCTTAACAACACCAATCAGGGGACAATCTCTGGGAAAATGGCCCATACCATTACAAGTATAACACGGGCACACTAGCATCATCTAATGAGAGGAATCTAAAGAACCATAATATCCACCATGGCTGGATGAATCCCTATGTTGTTGGCCCGATGAATGACTCTCAAAGCTCTAAGATCCACTACCAGAAGCCTGAAGCGAGGCTTGTACAGAACGACAAGAATGCCCCTACTGAACAATGTTGAAGTGGGGTCCTACCCTATGAACTTAATCCTCATCTAATATGTCTCGGTCCACTAAAGTGACCTTGATAACGGGGCCTCTTCTCCTCCCTAACTCTCCCACTCATCTCAAACCCTCCATAGTATGAGACAACTCCAAAATAGTCTAAAGCGACAACCCAGTAGGAAACAGTACCTTGACAGACTGACAAATATTCGGATCTAACACATGAACAAAACAAAAGAGTCTATTTGTCTTAGTCTAGAAATACCTAGAACCATAGGTAGACAACATGTGAAATGTTGTCTCATACTCAAAGATGGACATAGAACGCTGCTCAAGTCTAAAAAAAATCCTCCCTCTTATGATCCTCTCATTATGAGGGAGGTACGTCCCAAGGAAAGAATAATAAAATAAAGTCCAAGTATTTGGAGTGGAGTCAGCTGACATAATAGAATAGTAAGATCTCCACCACTCCTTGGAAAAACAACCTATCTGATAAATTTTGAAGTTGGCACTATAAGAATCAAGTAAATAGAGGTTATGTAACCCCTCTTGTTATCTGTCAATAAAATCTCTCGGGTCCTCACCCCATAAGCCAGAGAACCATAGGGTACGAAACCTCAAAAATCTATCGAAAACCTTTTGATTTGATTCATGCATAGGTAGGTGAGATGGAATATATGGAATCACAGATGGAGAAGCAACTGTAGGTGCCTAAGAAGTAATAACTGGTGCTGGAATTACATGAATTGGATAAGCTGAGAATGATTATGGAACACCCAATCCATACACACTAGGCATCAGAGTCACCCCTAAGACCTAAATGCTCGGTGCTAGCAGTATAATTGGACTAAAGGAAACTAGGGTTGAAGTCTGCACCCTAAGTAGTTATTGTCCCAACATATACAAAAAATGCATCAAAAATCCTATAATCTTTGGTCTCAAGGCTTGGACTGATGTAGGCATAGGAGAGAATGACATAATTCCATCAACTTACGATGGTTGCTAAACCGGTATAGGCTCAGTCTCAGTCCCTGCAGCTCTAACTGGAAAATCATCTATAGGTGGAGTACTAACATTGAAACACGTTCGACATTGACCCTTGTGACTCTTGGACGGTGCTCAATCTGGAGGTGCAACAGGTGTATCATCCTTTACCATTTTTATGATCATGTACATTCCACCTACAGAAGAATGAATGAGAACAAATGAGATTTTCCTGAAAACCAACTATGGTTCATATTTGATTTTGAAGTAAAGAGATAATTAATTCCTAAAGTTTCCTTTGTAGCCTCTCGAAGCTAAGATATAGATATCTCTGCATCCGATTAGCAAGAATCTGCTAAACACTATTTCATGTACCAAGAATATCAACTAGCCTAAAAATCTGATACCAATTTGTCACAACCTAATTTATCAAGTCATGAGGAGAACTACATCCCACCATAGGAGAACCACCCAATAAACATGCAAAGTAAGATTAATAAACAAAATACAGATAATAAGATATAAGTAAGAGATAGGTATAATCTCAATAGATGCTCGAGCTTCCCCATGTTTGGAGCTGACATAAATTATCAATATAGGTTGCTCAGGCTTCCCCGAGGTCAAAATAACATGAATAATCAATGTCTAGAACTTGAACTTCACTGAGTCTACTACAAGTCTTTATTATATCATTTATCATCGAAAACTAGTAAAATATCTCAAAATAATCATTTTAATCTCATCATACTAAAAAGGCCTATGAGGACATGCAAGGTCTAAAATAAGTGATATTGGATCTTAGCCATAAAATAGTGAAAAGCCATGCATCAAAACCAGTTTTTATGATAATATGCTCAACCACAAATGATATCAAAAACAATCACTATGGCCCTGCACAAGCTCAGTTTCTACCGTAAGCATGACCAGCCAAGTAAATGTCTGAGACTCATGGATTTCCCAGTTATCCACCATGTATGTTCTAGAGTCTATCAAGACCGTTCAATGTAGCAGCGTAACTGTCATAGCAAATGAAATAATAATTTATATGCAAGAGACGAACCAAAAGACCAGATAGGGTCGTAGGTGCCAACCTTCAAATCCCAACCAAAAAATGTTTATTTATCATATTTATTCCCCGTATAGCCTAGTCTAAGATCTTAAGTCATAGCCTACATGTCCTCCCTAACAAATAGAGCATAAAAGAATGCCTAGACTGCTCCCCTATCACCAAGAATGTGCAAATAAGCTCCAACAATTAGACAACTAGCAAAAACATAATCTAGACATTGATACGTGTCAAACAATACCCATAAAGTAATAAAATAACCATGGTCAACATATGGGTCAAAATGGACCTAAGAGCCTACAAAAAAAACTTACGAACAAAGGATATCAACATATCCATGTCGTAGGGGAAAAAGTTTGAGCTAAGATAAGCAAGAAATAAGATTAAAATGATGAAATAATGTGATGAACAACCCTTGAGAAATTTGTAGAATTTTGGGTGAAATTCAAGATATTAAATTGGAAACTAAACAAAAATTGATGGCGAGAGATTTCCAATGTCACTCACAAGCTCATGCAAATACCCAAGTAATTTAATGGAAGTTTTTGAAGTATTTAGAGAAGAGAAAATTGTCCCAATTACTGAATAATTAAGTTTATAGGTTTATATACCCACTGGAAAGGTATACTATGTGATTGCATAGCTACGTCTTGCGATAGCGCGAGATGATGGGATAATGACCATTGTTACCAATTGAAAAGAAAGTCGCAATTGTGAAGGCTTGGGAGGAAAAGGACCCATCAAAATGGAGGTATTCAAAGCGATTGCATGGGGAGATGTCGCGATCACATAGAACAAGACACTTGCAACATGAAAACTGAAATGCATCAGGAACCAGCTATACTAATGGCATTGAAACAACGTTCAGAATGCTTTCGGAGTTTGATGAACACAACCAAAATATGCTACTAATATGAAAATGACATTCCAAATTCAACGAAGAAGAAGATATTATGATATGAAGTCATTTTGACAAAATGTTGACCAAAGTAAACTCTACGCCTAAATAGCCAACTTTCCAATCGGGTACTCAAAATAAGCCAGATTGGCCCAAAGCCTGAATAGACAAATCACCTAGCCTAAATTTGATATTCTAGAGATGATGATATAATCGGATTTTCAATATGAGGATCCTATCACAAAATGACCATACAAGCTCCAAAAGGAAACATAAAGAACACAAAATACATAAATTCGCATAAACTCAAAACCAAATCTCTCGGACTCGAACAAAAATTCCTCCTAGACCCAAGTATAACTCCATAGCTAACAGAACTATTGAAATTCTATTTTGAGTTGTTTTTAGAGAATGTTGACAAAGTCAACGATTATAATACCAAAGGCTCTAAAAAAGGTAAATAGAAATAACGAAAAAATGAATAACCCTTCAACTGAACCACCAGTTCTAATAAGTCATGACTTAGGTGTAATGACCCTTCAGGTCATTTATGATAGATATGCAGTGTATTGCATCCTAGGGAATTTCGGTAGTTGCCCCAAGTCATGTATGACTTACTGGGACCGATAGTTCGGATCCCTGGCAACTCGGTCAAGAATTATCTCAAATTCTATGTTTTAGAGCC
>JBDJHY010440452.1:3658-17746 GCA_039654485.1 Withania somnifera | reverse complement strand
AAAAAGTCAAATTCGTTCATTTATTTTATATTAATATATATATATATATATATATATATATATATATATATGGTGTGTGTTATATATACACATATGTATATTCCTTTTGGGTTGGCCAAACCCTTTTGCCCTTTATTTTACTAGCCCAACTATTTTTATTTTTGACCCAACCCATTTCCCTTATTCATCCCCTAAATTCTATTGTCTCATTCATTCCCCCCTTTCCCCAAATTAAAACCCTAATCCCTAATTTGCCCCTATTCCACTTGAATTGCTGAGAAGCTTCAATAATCTTCCCATGACATCGACCTCCATCCTTTTTTGCCAATATGGGTGCACCTCATCCTAGTTGTTATGGACATTATATATTTTTACTATTCTTGTGTTGAATTCGTTCCTTATTTATTGAGGTATTTTTATTTTATGCTCTCGTTGTACTATCCATACACTTATGGAAGCCAATGATTGGCTTGTGATGGTTTTCCTCCCGTTTACCTTATTTGAAATTCAAATACAATGCCCTGAAGGGACTTAGATCTTTTGGTTTTGAATGAAAGGCCAGGATTTTCCCTTGCCAGGTGTTCTTTGTGATTTTTCTCTCCCTTTCTGATTTGTTAATCAAGTCAAGGTTCCCTATAAATTCCCTTTCCTCTAGGGTTTGGGATATCGATTGATAGAGAATAGTGGAAATTAAGGTTCTTAAGAGAAATTATTTAGGGTTTTAGTCTTCTATTGAGTGATAACTTAGTTTTATTACTATAATTTTGCTAGTTATAAGTTGAGCATGCTGTTATTAGCACAATTGTTTAGAGAATTGATATAGGATGGAATTCTACTATTTTATCTTTTAAAATAAAGTTTGTAGTCTAAACTAATGTTAAAAAAAAGGTAAAATCAGAGTGAGGCACAGCCCTTGGGGTATTCTATTTAAAATAGATCTCTTTGCATCCCTTTAAGGGATTTGTAGGCTGTGTCGAGTTTGAGTGATATTTTTAGCTTTTATTTAACATTTTCTTGGCTATTATCTTAGATCACTTTGTTCCTACCCTACAGAAGGTATCCTACTATCCTATTACTCTTATTTTTTCAATCACATGTATTAGCTGCATATTTGTGGTATTTAGATATTTAGTTCTAGTTCTTATTTGCTTATTTGTGTCTATTGTTGTTAGTTGATGATACTGACTATCTATTGGAGGTACTGACTAATTTTTTGTGTTGCATATTGGTAATATTAGGGGTAAACTGACTTACCCAATTATTGTAATATTTGTGAAAAAAATGTGATTTTCAGATCTTTCTTATGATTATGGTAGGTTAGACTTGGTAATCATTTTGGCATATTTTTATTTGGTTTTGACTTTGATTTATAGGGGTTTTAGGAGATGGCCTTAGCATTTTTAGCTTGATATTTATATTTAGCATTGTTGGTAACTTTGGTCTTTCCTTAGAATGGGAAGCATCTTATCCATCCTAAAATAGTCATGGTTACTCATGCTCTATTCTATATGATTAAGTATGGATCGTGTGCTCAGCACTACACCTCGGCAATAATCATATTTTGATTTGTACCATGTATTAGGGAAATAAAAAAAATGGTAAAAGGTTCTTCCAAGGGTGAAACTTTCTGTTACAATGGTGGTAACTGAAACATTTGGTCAAGAAGGATACGTCTTAGGATACGGATACCACAACCCATTTCAGTCACTTTTCCTCTCACCCTACTTGATTGGATGAAAATAGGTACAAGGCTAACGACAGTCAGGATTTTTGGTTCCAATAATTAGGGAACCTAAAGGAAAAAGATGTGTAATGGTCACTTCCTAAATTGAGGTCTACAATCCACATAATCCAAGTAAGAGATTTTCCTTAGAGGTACTTGACCATATGTGCCTCTTCGAGTCCTTAGCAAATTTGGAATTCATCAGGGTGTTCATAAAATTATAGGCATGATGAAATTCATGACCGATAATGGAGAGAGAGAGATACCCCTAAGTGATTTATCATCTAGGAATGGACGAAGAAAAGTTTCAAAGGGAAAAATATCAAAATTCAACTTTAACTGAGGGTGAAAAATGATTATAAAGATTGGTTGAGAAAGGAAATGATCAATTCCATTTGACTAGAACGTTCCATCCCTCCCGTCCAAAGAAATCCAAAAAAAAAAATATTTGCCAAACCACTGAAGGTAAGTTGACTATCTAAAGGTTGAAAGAAAAGGTTGAAATGTGTGGAAAACAGGTTGAGAAATAAAATTGAATGTTTGATTCAGTTGGACGATTGCATGGAGATAAAGATATTGGTCTTAGATTTTTATCCTAAAATGCTATAGCACATCTAGAAGGGACCCACCTAGTCATGAAATGCTACTACATATGTCCAGAAGTGGATAAAGCCAAGAAAGCACCATCTGATGAGGTTGGCAATAATGTATGATCTTTTTACACCTGTGTGGGACTGTTTAATTTGCTCCTGTGAGGGCCTCTATTTATTTTACCCATGAGTGGGATCATTTCTATTTCTCCTGATTGGGCTTGTTTATTTATGCCTTTGCATAGCTTGTTTTCTCATTTCCTTTCCATGGGTATGTCTTTTATCAACAATTCTTGGTGATAAAAAATTTTTAAGACAAGTTATTCTTTGATATCATTATGCCTCAACCTTAGGCATAATCAAGGGTAACCCTAGGTCGTGCTTTATTTTGTTACATGTTATATCTATTTAACTGCTATGTGATTGGATTTCTATATATTGGAGGATCAATATACTACCTTTACTCAATCAAATTTTAAGTCTGACCAAATAAAACCAAGTCTTTATGTTTTCCAGGAAAGTCAAAAGTATTCCTAAAATTCTTTATTCTTTCCTTGGCTATCTCAGAATGGAAGACGAAATATCAATTGAATGTAAAAGAGATGAGATCGACATGAAGATCAAGAAAGCTAGAAAAATGATTAAAAAGACAGAGATGATTATTTAGTCTATACTGATTCAAGCACAAAAGATTAATAGTAATATATCTACCATGGAAGAAGAACTAGCCATAGTCGATTTTAGAGTAACGAAAGTACAAAAGAGACTTGGACAAGATGATTCTGATTTTTACCCCAAAGGATGTTCAAGACACTGAATCCATTAGTGAAAATATGGAGTTTGAAATGGTTCCCACTGTTAACTGTTCTAACATAAAGAAAAGATCCATTATGCCAACATGAATCAGACAAAGAAGTACTTTGATCACTTTGTCAACCCACTACCATCTTGACTAACATACCAAAGTCTCCCTATAATCGATATTTTTAAAGTAATATGGATACCAATACTATAATCCCCGATTGACCTGAGGGACATTCATTCCTTCTAAGAGATGCCTACAAAAATGTGTTTATCATCATTTGCAAAAAGGCCACCTCATCAATGAATATACAACTTTGAGATATCATCTAAGGAGATTAGTTAGCAGTGAAAGGTTTAACAATCTATTGTTATCTAAAAATGTGTTAAGATATAAAGAAGTAGAACTTGGTATACCCCTTACGAGGATGCTGAAATCCACGTGTACCACTTTACAGCATTCTGTGAATCCTACTTAAGTATCTGTTTCAAGCTCATAAATACCTATATCATTAAACCGACTGAGAGAAAGGAAGGAAATATCTCATCCCAAAGGTCATAAGATTTCCTTTACCATGAACTATCAGAGGGAATGACATTAAAAACTACATCACTTTTCGCACCACTGTGGACAAACTGATAGATGAAGGAAGGATCAGACTTTAATCTCTATTAGATCAGTCTTGAGGAAGAAAACAAGAATAAGTAGAGTCTAGTTTTATTTTCAGAATGCTTTAAATGTATCAAGAGTCATATCTTTACCTTCTTTTGTATTGTACTTATGAAATTAATTAAAATAGAGTCAGTGTCCATCCTTGTACTCTCGAACAACGTTGGGCCTAAATTCCTTTCCTTGGAAGCCTTATGGTCTAACCCCTTTAATGAAAAAACTTTTATTCAATAAGTCTATATCAAAAAAATTCTCAAATATCACAACATCAATTTCTAAGGACCTTGTGTGGCTCTCAAAGTCTTCAGAGGAGGCATATTGATTCTGATAGAAATCAGTGACAAAGAGTGGACCAAGATAATCAACTCAGAAGTGGTCAAGAGATATTATGTTTAGGTTTTATTTCCTTATATTTTTCTATTATGTCTATCTATTTAAGTTACTTATTTACACCCTTATGTAAAAGCTATGTCTAAGTTGAACACCCCAGAGAAGGGATACATAGGCATTCGCTTGGCTTCGATGAATTATTTTAATCTCTTATCCCCACCCTTATGTATGAACTAAGTTCAACCTGAATGACCAAGAAAAGTGATACACAAATGGTTTGACAGCTTCACTAACCACATTAATTTTTCTTAGATTCTCCCCCCTTCATCTTTGTGTGAACCATGTTTGACCTAAACTCCAAAGAAATGTGGTACATAGGTTGCATGTTGGGTTCAGTCAACCCCCCTCTATTTTTCCTTTTTATAAAGATTTCAAGATACCTTATTCAAAGGAAACTACATTTGAAATAATTCCTATTTCAGCGAGGATACATAGGATCCACAATGGCTCAGCCATACCCCCTATTTTCCTAAGTAAGGAAACTGAGGAAGAATTTTTGAGAAGAAATCTTGAAGATTTAAGGAGAAATCTCTATGAAAAGAAGGAGTTATAAAGTTTGCAACTGGGGAAGAAATTTTGAGCCAACCTTACAATTTCCAAAGGTAAAATAGATAAAATAGTGGTTGCATAGGACTAGCAGTCATCCCCAGTTCTAGAGGTTCAAACGGTCATTCTTGATACTGGGGTGGTGAGAGTATGGGAGTTCCTAAGGATTGGAATTCCATGGTTCGAGAGTTGGGGAGGATGCTGAGAATTTTATTGAGGAGGTTCCTAGAATTTGTGAGATGATAAAGTTCTTGAGGTTGATAGGAGGTATTTGACAGAATTCCAACTAAAAGATATTGCTGGGTTCTAGTTTGATATTTGGAAGAAGAAAAGAGGAGTGAGAAAATATCCACCTTCTTGGGAGAAGTTTGAGGAGGCATTCATGCATAAATTCTTCCACCAAGAAAAAAGGAATGAGAGGCTTAGGGTGTTTTTAAGTTTACAACAGGCCTCTATGAAGGTGTTGAAGTACAGTAAGAAATTTATCAATCTATCTAAATATTCTCCAGAGATGTTTTAGATATGCGCAATAGACATGTTCGTGTGAAACCTCTCTTCTTATTTGATCCAAGTAGGGAGAAAAACTATGTTGAGAAGTGATACAGATATCGGTAGGTTGATGTTCCATTTGGAACAAATTAAGAAAGAAAAGTCTAGATTAGAGAGGGCCATCAGGGAAAGAAGTCCAAGACTGGCAATTCCAATTTCAGCCAACCCCAGTCTAATGGGAGTCGTAGGAAGTAAAAATAGACTTTTGGGACCAACCCCTTCTTTTTTTAGTGCCTCTACTCAAAATTCAAAGCTTCAAAATCAGCAGAGTAGGCTCACTTAGACATCTTCTCAAGGAAATGTGATAGGAGGACGTACTTTCCCAGTTTGTGGTAGGTGTGGTGAGAATCATGAGGGTCAGTATTATTTGGATTAGGATGGATATTTTGGATGTGGATGGGTAGGTTATTGTCTGTGGTAAGCCAATCCATTGTAAGGGATTGTCTTGTAGCTAGGCAGCAAGGTGGAAGTGGCAGAGCTCAAACTAGTGCAACAGTAGCATAAGCCACCCACCCAGCTCAACAAGGCACTCCATCTAGTACTGGTGGTGGTTAGTGCTAGAACTGTTTATGTGCTTGGGTTCCATATATGATCAGGAGTAGCCAGCTGATGTGGTAACAGATATGTTGGAGGTTCATGGTATTAGTATTTATGTATTATTAGACCTTATATCTACCCTTTCTTTTGTATCCCCTATGTTACGAAATAATTTGGGGTCAGTCTTAAAATTTTATCTGGGTCCCTCTATTTTTAAACTTGTTGGTGATCCTGTTATAGCTTATAGAGTTAATCATATCTTCCCTATATCTACTCTGGGTATCATTGCTCCAACTGACCTTCGTGAGTTAGATATTGTAGATTTTGATGTCATTATAGGCACGGATAAGCTCCATTCATGTCATGATGTTTTTATTGTAAGACTAGAGTTGTCCATTTCAAAATTTCAAATACACCTATTCTTGAATAGGAGGGTAGTATAGTTGTTCCTAAGGGTATGTTTATTTCTTACCTTAGGGATAAAAGATAATCTCTAAGGGGTGTATCTACACTTAGTCCAAGTTCAGGACTCCAAATTGAGACTCCATACATTCAAATAGTTCCAATTGTCAAGGATTTCATGGGTGTATTTTTTGAGGATCTACCTCGAGTCCCTCCTTATAGAGCAATAGACTTCAGCATAGACCTCATTCCTGGCACTCATCCCATTTATATTCTATGATATAGAATATTGGCACCAACTAAGATTAAGGAATTAAAGGATCATTTAGTAAACCTCCTAGACAAGGTTTTTATTTGTCCTAGTGTATCTCTCTAGGGTAATCCTAACTTGTTCGTGCATAAGACAGATTGTTCATCTGTAAGTGCATAGATTATCGTGAGCTAAAAAAATCACAATCAAGAACAAATATCCTATTCCTAGAATTGATGACCTCTTAGATGAGATATAGGGTGCTAGATACTTTTAAAAAAATTGATCTTCGTTCTGACTACCATCAGCTTAAGGTTAGGGAGGTAGTTCTAAAGACAGATTTTAGAACCCGCTAAGGCCACTTTGAGTTCATGGTCATGTCCTTCAACATGACTAATGCTCTATCGTCCTTCATGGACCTTATGAACAGGGTATTCAATTAATACTTGGACAAGTTTATGATTGTCTTTATTTATGATACTTTGGTATACACCAAAAGTGGGGAAGAGAATGTGTACCATCTTTGAGTTGTCTTTCACACTCTTAGAGAATGCCAGTTTTAAGCTAAATTATCTAAGTGTGATTTTTATCTTCAGTCATTTTCCTTCCTTAGTCATGTTATATCTAGAAAGGTATTTTGATAGATTCCCAAAATATAGATTCAGTTATAAATTGTCCTAGATCGATATTTTAGTCATATATCCCTATATTTTGGGGTCTAGATGGGTATTACTGTAGGTTTTTCCAGGTATTTTACTCCATAGATACTCCTTTAAACCATGTGACTTAGAAGAAGGTTAATTTGATGTGGCTGATCAGCGTGAGAAGATTTTTCAAGAGATGAAAACTAGGTTGACTACAGCTCTAATTTTGACCCTGCCTTAGGGCTCTGAGGGTTTTGTAGTATATTATGATGCTTTAAGGTAGTATCATATTCTTTAAAAAAAGTTATGACTTATGAGAAGAATTATCCCATTCATGATCTTGAGCTGGGAACTGTGGTGTTTGCTTTGAAGTTATGTAGACACTACTTGTATGAGGTGCATGAAGATATCTTCACCAACCATAAGAGTCCTCAACACTTATTTGATCAAAAATATTTAAATCTTCTTTAGAGGATGTGGTTAGAGTTGTTGAAAGACTATGATATAATTGTTTCTTACTATTCAAGTAAGGCCAATGTGGTGGATGATGCCCTTAATAGGTTGTCCTTCAATAGATTGTCTTATATTGATATAGGCAAAAGAGAGTTGGCTAGAGAGGTTCATCGACTTAAACACCTTCTGGTTAGGTTAATAGGCGAAGAGGATGGGGGCCTATTTGCTCAGAGTGCTTCTGAATTATCTCTTGTAGTAGAGTTGAAGGGGAAGCAAGATAGTTATTGAGTCCGAGTTTAGCTAAAGAGTGCAACCCATAAACAGGAAGTTTAGGTTTACTCCTAGGGGAGATAGGGTTATTTATTATCAGGATATCTTGTGTGTTTCAAAGTTAATGTGTTGATAGAGATGATCTTGTCAGAAGCTCATAGTTCTATGTATTTTGTTCATCCAATGGCTATAAAGATGCATAGGGATTTGAAAGCGATGTATTGGTGGAATGGTATGGAGGACATAGCTGATATGTGGCTAAGTATCCTCATTTTTAGAAAGTGAAAGTAGATCCCCAAAGACTAGTAGGAGAGATGCAGAGGCTTGGTATTCAGACATGGAATTTGAAAGTGATAAGCAGGTAATTTGTCATATGTTTACCCTTAGACAAGAATCATTATTCCATATGGGTTTATAGTAGAATGAATGGCTAAGTCAACTGACCTCCTATCGATTGACATCAACTATTCAGTAGAGCAGTATGGTAGGATATATTAGCAACTGATTGTCAAGATGCATAGAATACCTTTGACTATTTTTTCAGAACGAGGCACACATTTTACTTCACACTTTTGGAGATATTTCCACCTGGGTCTTGGTACCCAAGTTCACTTGACAATTGTTTTTCACTCGTAGATAGATGATCTGGCTAAGTGGACCATCCATACATTAAATGATATTCTGAGGGCGTATACAATCAATTTCAAGGGCACACTTTCCTTTGATAGAGTTTTCATACAACAATAGCAATCATTACAGTATCCAAATAGCCCGATCTAAGGCTTTCTATGGGAGGAGATGTAGGAGTTTGGTTTCTTAGTTTGAGATAGGTGAGTCAGTTATGGTAGGAAAAGAGCTTTTTCATGATGCCATGAAAGAGTCCAAATCATCGGAGAGAGGTTGAAGATAAATTGGAGTACACAGAAATCATATGCAAATATAAGGATGTAGAGCTCAAGGTAGATGATTAGTTAATCTTTAAAATATCTTTTATGAGGGTGTTATGAAATTTGACAAAAAGGGAAGTATAGTCCGAGGCTTATTGGACCTTATCGGATTTAGAGAAGGGTAGGCAATGTTTCTTAGGAGTTAGACCTTGCAGTAGAGTTGGTAGCAATGTATAATTTTTTTTATATGTCCTTACTCAGAAAGTTCTCCAGTGACCCGTCTTTAATTTTACCATTTAAGAATATCATCCTTGATGATATCTTGACCTATGAGAAGGTCCCCGTTAAGATCTTAGACAAGAAAGTTTGTAAGTTAAGGAACAAAGAGATAGTGTTAGTTAAAGTTCTTTGGAGGAACCAATCAGTTGAGGGTAATACATGGGATGCAGAAGAAGACATGATGAGTAGATAACTACACTTTGTTTACTTCTATTTTTACTTCAGTCAAAGGTAATAACTCTCTATTAAGCTTTTCCTTGTTCATTCATGAGCATGTAGCATGAAGTATGTAACTTTAGCATTGCATGAGTCCCTATGTGTATACTTGAGCTTTATTTTATGAGATCAAGGTAGTTGAGTTCAGTCGTGTTGCTATTCTTGTCAACCAGCTAGGTTAGTAGTTAAAACCGTATTTTGTAGGTTAGTTTGAGGTCATGGGAAGGTTCCATAGTAAGACTGTAATTTTCTTATCCCTTTTCCCTTTTTCTATGGTTGAATTCTTTATTCAAGGATGAATGATTACAAATGAGAGATATTGTACCACCTTGTAATTTATAATAGAGGTTGTATGAGCCAAGCAAGCTAAGTCTGTGAAATTTCACAAAAATATAGACTGGTATTATTTTCACAGACAATTATGTAGTTTGTGATAAGCTTTAAGGGATAGTAAGGTCCTTTGTGGAAGTCGTCCAGCGAGCAATATTTAAGGGTTAGAATTTTCCAACTTTTGACGAACCCTTTTACGATCCATAAACATAATTAACGCTCTATCGTTCCTTCAGTGGTATTGATCCCTAAAATTCCAAAATTTTATAAGTACGATACTGTCCCATGGACCATTCCAAGGTTCGAAAACTGGCTGACGGAATATGAATGACTTTGTCAAAAATATCCATTGAGGCCAAGTCGGATTAGATTTGACGGCCCAATTGACGGATCGTAAACTAGATTGACAGACCGTCAATAGATTACAATCCAAAAATCAAGTTGTAATGGCATCTATATCCCACCTGTATACAAGCCTAACCCTATCCCAGAGCATTGTACGGTGGTCCATTACCAAGTACCCAAAGAATAGAGAAGAGAGGAAGAAGAAGAAGAAGAAAAAATGAAGATCATGACATAAAATAACTCCCAATACCTGGTATCATGGTTGTAGAGATTATATACACTAACAGTACAAAAATACAACCCACAACAGGGAAAAAGGATGAAACAATAGTCCAGAGCCCAATTAAGGAAATTTTAATGACAAAAGGAAAACCAACCACCATGAATGTCGACTTCTCACTGTGTCTCCTGAAATGGGACCAAGATAACTTGCAGGATTGTGCTCACCCTGCTGACTTGTGTTAGGACCTACATCACAAAAAAATGCAAAAGCATAGCGTGAGTACCAGAAAAATGGATACCCAATATGCATCATAGGCCGACCGGGCATAAGTATAAATAAGGTAAGGTGTGATCAAATAGACAACAAAGGAGGAATAGTCATGACATCGGTGAACTAGTATCTAATAAAGTAAACTATCATGGTATGAAACATAGGACCTCAGTAAAAAGAAAATTTTGACCAACACTTACCTGGAGCTCCAACATGACAGACACAACAAGGGACCATAAAAGAGAGTACAAAAAAAGTGATGAACTAATCAAATTGCATAAAGCAAGGAAAATAAAAAAACAAGCCTAGCTAGCAACAAAGCACATCAACATATAAGTAACCCAACAAAACTTCCCCCGTAATACCTAAGAGTACAACCAAGCGCGAAGAATGCAATGGAAAGGGGTGTTGAAAAGTATTAATTCTCATACGCATGCTCCCTACTAGATGACTCTTCCAGGAGAGGACCCACAAAAGATTTTACGATATGCTTATCCCTCCTATCCTTGTATAGCCCTTCCTCATCTATGCAATATACCTCAAGCATAGTGTCCCAGGTTGCAGGACTAATTGAGGGATCCATTCTCACGTACAAAATCCTTGTAAACGAGCCAACTAGTTGATTAGTCATCAAGGAAAAAATGCCAAAAATCGGGCTTAGCCTATATATCATATATCCATGGAAAATATCAAATTCATCCATGTAGGAAAATACAAATCTCAGTAAAACCCAACTACCTCCACATCGGCAAAATCCAGAGGTCATAGTGAAGGTGAGAAAATAGGATCCAATGGTTTGAATAAATAGCTCCATACTACTCATGAGCATAGTCGTGGAAAATATAAGTATAATAGATAAGAAATTACTTTCTGATTGTCATATTTTCAAAAGCCCAATTAACTTTTAAAACTTTAGTGCATGCTAGTGGCACAAAACAATCAGCCTAAGCCACCAACATATCCAAGGGATAGCTGCTAAGCTCTAACAACTATTATAATCCCCTCCCCAACCTCAACTATGTTTCAGAGTCAACGTGAAAATCGTAGGAAGGTCCTCATAGCCCTAGGGAAGTATAACAAATGATAAATCAAACAAAATAGGTCATAGGCCAAGATAACAAATGTAATGAGGCTCGAAAGTAGCAACCCAATTTTGAGCTACAAATTTACAAAGTATATACAATACCAAATACCCAATTTAAGATAAGTAAGTCATAGCCTATCTAGATTCCAACTATAACCTCGAAGTACAAGTTGAAATAACAAAAGATCACGAACGAAGCTCAAAATCGTACGAAGCTAGAAAAAGCATGACTCAGACGTCAAGACAAGTAAAAAAAGACCCATATTGCTATAGAAATAGTGAGGTCAGAATCCAAAATAAAATGGTTCGGTAAACACTAACATCTCAATAAAATAAAATATTTATTCAACATGTAGAGCACATCCCATAGAACATATGATACAAAATATGGCTCAATCTAATGGATAATAATGAATAAAGTATGCCCTAATAGTTTTCTACAACATAGAAAACTTTAAAACTAAGGAGAAACTAAGAAGTTACCAAGTAGAAATGATTTTACCACAACCACAACCACATCAGGTTTCTACTTATTGAAACTTGAAAAAAACCCTCAAAATATGCTTGAAATGCTCTGGGACCTGAAGATAAATAGAGAAAACCCAAGAAAACTTATAAAATATTCATGAACAAAAAAGCTTTTTAAAAGCCCATATGAAAAATTGGTGAAGAGGAACGCTTTTTAAAAACTTACTAAGTGCTGATAAATTGTCCAAAAGGACGGATTTATTTGCACTAGTTTATTTACAAGCCCTTTTGCCGATTTGTCGATCTATGCCACTGATTTTGATAGGTTTCCCTAAAAATTAAAAAAGAAGTACAAAATGAAAATAGAGTCTGATTTCGACAATCCATATATGAAATATTTATGTTATTGATAATTCAGACCTAACAAAACCAATGAAAAGGCAATACGAGGTTGTATAAGTAGAGTAAGACCTGAAGTAATAATAATTAAAGGAATTTAAACTATAAAACTGTCAAGGAACCATCGTACCGATCCTATAAAGTTACAAATGACTTTGGAAATTACAAGAACTGTCTAAGCATGGATGAATAGAGAAATTATGTAAATGACCCCGACGGTCATTACACAACCCGTTTGTGAAAGATCTGAATTAGTTTTAAATCCCATTTTCTCAGGTCTTTTTGGTCAATTACCACTTCTTTAATGGCCAATGCCATATTATTTGGGATTACTAGGGATGTGTATTAAAACCCCAAACCCCTTTAATCCTCATTAACTACTAGTCCATCAGATAAGAGAAAATCAAATTATGTATTCTTCTCTCAAGTTTAAGGCTAGGAGTTTCTTCAAGGGTTTTGTGCATTGATATTAACCAGTTTCTTTCATTAAATCTACCAAACTCAGGTATGTGAGTTATGAACAAGGGTTCTTTTCATCCTTATGCCTAATTCTCCAAGTTTTGTTGAAGTTAAGACTTAGAAATCTTAGGGTAAAATCTCAATTTCTTGATCATGGTTATTATGTGGTCTATACACTCTTGATCAATTTTATCATCACTCTATATATGTACATGAAATTATATCTTAGAGATGTAAAGATTTATGTCTTAAAGTATGAATTTTCATAAATTGCCTTAAATATTGTAGATTTTTCCCTAATTAACTATAATTAAAGGAATTTAGACTATAAAACTGCCAAGGAACCAACGTACCGATCCCAGGAAGTCGTAAATGATATGGGAGATACAAGAACACTCTAAACACAGATGAATTATGAAAATAACAAAATAACCCCGAGGGTCATTACAATATCCCCCACTAAAGGAACTCTCATCCGTGAAATACAAGAAAGAAAGGAGTACATAAAGAACCAAATAAATAAGGGTATTAGGCTTGCATGCCCCTCTCGATCTCCTAGGTAGCCTCTTCAATTGGAAAGCAAGCCTAACAAATTCCAAAAGCTGGAATATCTCTAGACCTAAGTTGTATCACATCTCTATCAAAAGTAACCTCAAGGTGGTCATCATAATTCAATCATTTTTCTAGCTGAACTGACTCAAATGAAGTGCATGAGAGGGATCTGGCACATAACCATTGAGCATAGGGGTGTGAAACACCGGATGAAAAACTACTAAGTCTGGAGGTAGGGCCAATCTTTAGGTAATATCGCCAATTGCTTAGTAATCTCATTATCCAAATAAACCTGTGGCTAAGATTTCCCTTACGACCCAACCTCAAGACACCCTTCACTGGAGAAATATGCACGAACACCATATCTCCTACACTACACTCCAGAGGCCAAAGTTTTTTATCCACATAAATCTGTTATCTACTCTTTACCATTCATAATCTATCCGGAAAAACCCTAAATATTTTTGTAGAATCTCTAAGTAAGTCCAAATTCTTCAGAAAAATCTTGACACTACTGTACTAACTAATTAGCGATTTGCAATGCCTACCATATAAAGCCTCGAATTATGCCATCTGAATGTTTGAATGGTATTTCAATTATAAGAGAACTCTGCTAAAGCCAAATGTTGATCCCAACTACCACCAAAATCAAAGACACAGCCTCAACTGTGGATGAAAAGTAGTACTCATGGCCACCTCTATATCCATCTCTCATTTTAGGTCCTTCATAACCAAAAAGTAAATTGTGTAC
>JBDJHY010440346.1:0-17746 GCA_039654485.1 Withania somnifera | reverse complement strand
GACCTATGACACTGCAGAACCATTTATATAAACTTGGTCCCACCAGGACATGCAGAACATCAACAGAAGATATCTATCTGTATACTTAGCCTTCATCCCTTAGTATATCCCTCCACCCAGGCTACACAGTATCACGGGCATTGATGTAGCGACCTAGGTCAGAGAGTCTATGGAGGGAACCCAATCCCACATACACTCTTTCACAAATTCCTAGTAATGGAATAATCACCAGGAAGAAATACCAAATCCTAGCCTGAGACCATAAATATGCATAGCAGGAGAAACAGTAAGTCAAATTTACCCTAGTCAACCCATAACCTCACTCTTTCAAGTATCACGCCATATTAGAAAAAAGTAATAATCAGTATCACTAAAATAACAACACACACACATCAAGAGAAAGTAAGGAACCTAATCAACCTCTTGGCCACTAAATAGCAAATCTGGGGGATGGCTAGTAAGCCTTAATCACTAGTATAATCCCCTCCCCAACCTCACTACGGTCCAGGGTTGGCATATAGATAATACACATCAAAGGTGTTACTCTTCCCCCACCATATTATAGTTTAGATTCGGTGTGAAATACCCAGGTGTGCTAATGTAGTCCAAAGGTCACGTACCAAGCAATAAGGCCATCAAAATAACTATAGTCCAAAGTGTAATAATAACAGCGCTCCAGACTAATATCCCAGCCCCGACCTGACAATTTACCAATGTAAATGGTATATCAATACTCAGTCAATAATACAATAAACCTAGCCTACCGAAGAAAAATTCTGAAAGCATGCCCAAACGAGTCAAAATATTTGAATAATTTTTGAATATGACCAAGACTGTCAAAAATATGGTTAGCGAGTCAAAAAGTAAAACAAGGCCCATATTTCTATATAAATAGCTGGGATAAAGTCTCGACTAAAAACCAGGTTCAAAACCCTATCAATTCAAAATCATAAAATAATTATGTCAAATCAGAGAGCACGAGGTGGGGATCGCGTGGCACGAATTTGGACTCAATTCCACTGCTAGAATTAAAGATATGAGCCACTAAATATTTGTTTACTATAAGAAAAAATTGAAACTATAATAAAACAAGTAATTACTGACTAGATACACACGACGAACTAAGATGTCGAGATTTACGGAGCAAAACCTCCAAAACTAACCTCAATTAAATTACAAGATTGCTAGATCGAGAGGAAAATAGAGAGAACACAGTTCCTTGCTTAGTTGATATTGCTTTGTTTCCGTTTTTTTAGAAAGAAATATATATTTTTACTAATTCATAGTTAGCTTAGTTGATAAGCATGCGCGCGCACACACACACACACACACACACACACACACACACACACACACACACACATATATATATATATACATACATATAGTAAAAGAAGAAGAGGTGTGGCGTTGGCACAAAAATTAAGGGGGAATTTTTGTTCTCCCTGTTTTTAAATAGCCAGATACATATAAATTAATAAATAATATTTATGATAATTTAAATATACCAAAATTAATAAAAAATTATTTCTACCAAAACCTACCCCTTAAAATAATAAAATTCAACATAATTTGGTATGCTAACACAACAAAAAAAATATTAATTAAATTAAAATGACTTAATTTATCTCTATTGAAAAAATAATTAGTAGAGCCATTACACCTGGAGGAACATACAATCCGCTACGGTTCTTGCTGAACACCTCCCTGATTTTCAAAACTCTCGGTTCTTTATCCTGGTATTTTCTTTTGTCGTTGTAATAGTCACGGTTGTAATTCCAACCTTGGGTTCCCTATTAAAACTCCCTGGTTCTCGAAGTACTTGTCCTCCTTGTCCAGGTCAAAATCATTTCTGAGGCATCGTCCCTTTTCATAAGGTATGACACCTTTGACTCAACCGTAGCCATTCTTGAGCAATTGTTTAGACATCAGATCAATCTTTGTATTAAGATGGACATATCCTGGTCTTGCTCTTCCTCTTTTTGATGTTTCTATGCCAACATAGTGACGTTCTTGGCAACACTAGGTATATCAAACTCTCTAGTGTGCCAGCCTTTGGTGTTTCTCATTACTGTGTCCTCTTAGGACACCTGAGTATACGTGCATGACATGTAGGACCCTCTATTAATTTTTTCCACAACTAGATATGAAGGGGCGTTCAGTGCACAATAAAATGTCTCCTTCAAGTAGTTTTATCCCTACCCATGTGTAGAAAACTACTTAATCTTATTGTTGAAGCATAAAAAAACTTCTTGTATGGCTTCAGTAGGTTTCTACCTGAAGTTTGTTATCTCATCCCTCAATATCAACATTTTTGAGAGGGAAAGAACCTTTCTAGGAAAGCCTCTTTCAGCTACCATCAATTTTCTATGGAGTCGGGTGGTAGATCATCAAGTCATATAATAGCTTCTCCACTTAGAGATAGTCAGAAAAGCCTCAACCTGATAGCATTTTGGCTTACTCCAAGTAAGTTATAAGACTTGCAGATGGCTGTGAAAATCTTCAGTTGTAAATTTTGATCCTTACCAGCAACTAATTTGAACAGACCTTTCATGGTCAACAGTTGAATCATTGTGTTAGTGATGTTGAATTTTCCAACTGGAGCTAACAGAGGTAGAATGATTTCCCCTTTAGCCCCATCAATTCAAGGTTTGTCTCACCTTCATCCATATACACCACGTTATTTCTCATAGGTTGAGATGTGCGGGGTGCATCATGATAATTTACTCGTTGTGCATCTGCTAGGTGTTGCTCAGGTCAGGTAGAGCTGCATTTACTAACCTATTCATTATTGAAAAGGTTTCTTGATATTTATGATTTGAAAGGAAATATATCTACTCCTAAGCTCCAAATACTTATTAGGAACTACCTGCGCCCTACTACAGACAAAAACAACACAAAAAACGTGAAAACTAGTAATAAACCTAACTAACAGTCACTATACTTAAACTTCACTGATAGCTTTATTCCCTGATAATAGCGCCAAAATTTGATAATACTCAAATTACACCTCTCACCAAAAAATAAGTGATCGTTGTTCAAATAGAGAACCCAACTAGGTTGGGGTCAATCCTACAGGGAATATGGTATCAGATGTATGCCCAGTACTAGTAGCTAATAGTTAGTGATTCTTTCAAGCAATAAACGAAAAGTAAAAAAAGGGGTTTTTGTGTATAAAGTATTCATTTTTATTTCTTTATATAATAGAATGATTCAACTGTGATATTAATCTTGGTTCATGTTCACTAGGGTTCAACAAAACTTTGGATTGTAAGCTTATATGATTGTGCAATCTTTCAAAAAAATAGAGTTACGTAGAAGTCAAATGCTATTTATCAAAGTGTTTCCCAACCTTTAATCTAAGATAAATCTCTTTTACACAAAGTTAGGGCTGTGAAGGAGTGTGTTGTCCATATTGTGGTAACTCAAGATGATTACTCTTGCTACTACAACAACCATTATATGAGGGTTAACGCCCTGAGTTTCTTAGTATAATCTCAACTACCAATTTTAACTACAGGGTTATTGGTAGTTAAACCTAGGCGTGTTTTAGTTTTTGCAACCACTAAAAGTCATTTATTACATAGAGATTATGTTCATATGTTAGAATAAATGAAACAACCATATTAAAATTACAATCCTAATGTAGTTTAACCCATGGATCCCACAACCCTAGGGTTGGCGCTTTATCCCTTCATAGATATCAATATAAAATAATGAATCAGTAAATCAGTGAATATCATACCATAAAAATGAACTTCAATTTTTTAATGTTGAGTAATGATCAATGAAATCCACACTTGTGTTCATAAAATAATATATGTATTAAAACTAAATTCACAAGTCTTAAGTCTCCAATAAGAAAGTTCTTTTAAAACTATACTAATTATTCTATTTATAAATTATGGGTTTAAGTGCAATATAGAAAACTTATATTGTGCCATCGCTCAGCTTTGGGCTAGAAAACAGATGAATCATCTGGTGACTGACGGGCTGAATGGTCTTTCTTCATTCATCCCATTACACAGTAATCTTTTCTTCAGGAGAAAGACTTGTGCGAACAATTTTAAATAGAAGAAATATCTCTTTGAGCCGCCTAGGAGATGGTATTTATCCAGTGAAGTATCCATTGGACGATGTCTTTAGATAAATTATCTGTTGCCAGATGAATCGCCTACTCTATCGTCTATTTAGGTCTTTTTGTCCAGTAATTCCTTTTGGGCGATGGGTTGAGGTAAGCTATCTAGTGACAGGAAAAATGTCTCTTAATCATGCAAAACTTTCCCATTTTCTGTACAATTTCTCAAAACTTCCTCATATCAACTTAACTCTGCAAATACTGAGTAAATGCGTTAAAACACACTGTTGTTACTCAAGAACATGCATTATTTTTTGGATTATAAGTATAATATGTAACGTAAAGTACCATCACATACCATCACATTAGACTTATTATTCATATGGTTGATTTTGATGAGGTAGTAGCTTCACTTCATGGTTATGACGCATAGAAAGGTATTCGGTGAAGCTCTATTTGGACTTGAAAATTCAGTAAAGGACCCCCAAAAAGTCATCAGCTGAGGATCCCCCATAGTTAGAACTTAAGGAACTCCTAACCTATCTTCAATATGTATCCTTTGGGTGTGATAACACCTTTTCGATCATAATAACTTTCAATATTGTTGAATGTCAAGTACTGTCCCTCGTATCTATGCCAAAAAGTTTTGTAAAAGTCATTGGGTGGTTGATTGTCGATATCATTGGAATTCTCCACGGTATTTACTGGCACAAAATCCTTTTGGAACCAAAAAGTAGCCCAAGTGTAGAGTACCAAAAGAGGCTTAGTGAGACCATGTAATAAGTAGTGAAGATGGAGATCATTAGGTGGTTGGTCACGTGTGTTATGTACCTAATCTCAAATAGAAAATTGGCAAGCCACATCCCATGCGTTCCCAAAATAGGGGTATGACGATTTTGATGAATGAGAAGAATGAATTGGTACCATTGAGACCCATAATGGGTGGAGAGTGTGCATGGATTACCAAGAGCTCAATGCAAGCACCGAAAAAAGACCATTTCCCTATTCTTGTTATGGATTAAATATTAGATTGCTTGGTGTGGCTTGGGTGGTATTGCTTTATGGATGGATACTATGATTGTAACCAAATATTAGAACCCTAAGATCAAGATAAGACTAACTTTACTTGCCCCTATGAGGCCTTCATATTTCATATGTAATGCACCCGCTACTTTTAATATTCTCAAATAGAAATATTGTAATAAATGATGGAGGATATTATTGAGGTGTTTATTAATGATTTCTAGGTAGTTGGGACTCATTCTAATCATTGTTGGGTCACCTGTACATGGCTTTGGAATGGTGTGTCAAGAAAATCCTTGCTTTAAATTGGAAAAAATATAACTTTATAGTGAAGAATGAGATTGTTCTTGGCCACAAAATGTCAAGAAAAGGGCTTCAACTATATCAAGCCAAAGTAGAATTCATTACCAAGTTTACTTCTCTGACATTAGTAAAGGGGATCAAATTTTCTAGGTTATGCTGGTTTTTATCGGCATTTTATAAATTATTTTTCAAAGGTTACTCTATCATTGTGAAAGCTTCTAGGGGAGGAATTAAATTTGAATTGTATGACAAATGCCTTTAATGCTTTGAAGGAAAACTTAGTTACCACTACTTTCATTATTCTACAAAATTTTTTGAAGCCATTCGAGGTAATATGTAATGCTAGTAGGTTAGCCCTTAGTGTAATTCATGTAAATAAAGGGATAAGTTGTCGCACCCAGTATACTATGCTAGTAGACCCTAAATAAGGCCTAACAGAATTACAACATGATCAAGAAAGAAGTATTACCAGTTGTCTTTGTATTCAGATAGTTTGGGCTTATCTTCTTGACACTAAGTAAATTGTACACATGGATAACATGGTAATATGTTATTTGATTTCAAAGAAAGAAGCTACACTACAATTAATTTGGTGGATATTTTTTCTCCAATAGTTCAATTTTGAGGTCACAGACAGAAAATTTGTGAAATCAACTGGTGGATCACTTGTCTTGCCTTGAACTGAACATGGAGATTAAGGATGTGGGAAACATAAATGAAAATTTCCCATGAGAGCTTGATGATGGTGGAAGAAGCTACTATGCTATTGGATGTCAATTTTTAAAGCTATATTGTATGTGGCGTACTTCTGGAGGATCAAAACTCCCACAAAAAGAGACGTTTGTTACATAATATTAATAGATACACTTGGATTTTCCTACTTGTTTAGGGAATGTATTAATAATATCATCTGGAGATATGCTCCGAAATTTGAGATGCAACTAATTCTTGAAGCATATTACTCCTCACCCTTTGGGGGATACCACGAAGGAATAAGGATGGCACATAAAGCTATTCAATGTGAATTCCATTGGCCCTCTCTTTCCTATGATGCAAAAAAACTTTGTGAAGTCTTTTTATCAATGTCAATTACAAGGGGAGTCAGCAGAAGGCGTGAGATAACCATGAAGCCAATTATAGAGGTTGATTTGTTTGATGTGTGAGGGGTCAACTTCATAGGGATGTTCATGATCTCCTATAGGGGAAAATAAATCTTGGTGGTTGTGAACTACGTGCCAAATGGTTAGAAGTGGTAGAATTTCAAAACAACGAGGGGCAGAGTGTCATATAATTCTTAAAGAGGAACATCTTCAAAAGGTTTGGGACCCCTCAGGCATCATTAGTAATGGTCGCACTCATTTTTGCAATAGGTTGTTTGAACAATTTCTAATGAAATATAAAGTAGGTACGAAATCACCATGCCCTATCAACCACAATTGAGCAGTCAAGTTAAGGTATAAAAGATGTAAATTAAAGGCATCTTAGGCATCTTAGGCATCTTGGCCAAAATGATATGTTAGCCATGTCGACTAGGCTCACAAATTAGATAATGACCTTTGGGCATATTGTATGCTTTCAAAATGTCAATGGCATGTCACCTTATAATCTCTTCTTCATAACGAGTGAAACCTCCCTGTAGAATTTTAATACAGGGACCTTTGGTTGTTGAAGAACCTTAAAATACAAAGGAAGGATACCTCTAGTCTCGGGTTGATTAGTTACAAGAGATAAAGGAGTTTCGTCTCAAAGCCCATGAAAGCTCCTCCCTATATAAAGAGAGAATGAGGAAGTGGCATGATGCCATCATCTTAAATAAGGAATTCTGGAAAGGCAATGATGTGCTATTGTTCAATTCTCCATTGGGGCTCTTTATGGGAAAGATGAAATTCAAATGTTCATATCCCTTCAAGGTTGTGAGTTTGCACCTGAGATGGATGGTTGAAGGGAATGACGGAATAAAGTTTGCAGTGAATAGAGAGTGCTTGAAACATTACATTATGGATCACCTAAAAGTGATAGTGATTGAGGTTGTATAACTCAACGATACTTAATAGTGAAGGGATATAACTTCTTGGCAAAATGATAACAAAGGTGCTTCTTAGAAGGCAACCCTATTTTTTTGTCCTTTTCTTGTTTGATGGAATGTTCTACATGTACAGGGTACGTGAGGATCTAAAGTTAATGAAAACATCCTTAGTGTGAAATACCAAAAATGCAATGTTTGAAATTATTGTACATTTTTTAAATTGATTTCTATTTAGTCGGTCCACCAAGAATATCGGTAAAGCCAAATTTGGATCACTAAATCAAAGGACTCAAACCTCATCTCACTATTTATTTTAGCGATAAATATGTATTTTGGCTTATCGTCGACCTATTTAGTAACATAACTTACATCACCGAATTAGGATGGTCAACTGGCCCTTTTCGAATTCTCCTATTTTCTAAAAAAAATTTCCATTTCACAACTTCCTTCATCTTCTACATATGGACATTTTGTAGATCAAAATTCACATTACCAATTATATTGGTGATCTGCTAAATCGGTTTAGTGAAGTCTGTGCATATTTTTCAACTGTGTTTTCTAAATATTTATTTTTAATTATCACATATGTGGCAACCTGTAAACCAATCAGTTCTAGGTAGTGGAAACGAGAAATACCATTACATTCTACTCCCTAGAGGGAATGTTTATAGGACCCCAGTCCCACTTAGCACACAGTCCATTCTTCAATGGAAGAGGCTCTTCGGGCCACCACCTTTCCATGCTCCTTTATAGCAAACAAAAACCACTCTACACAAATAGAAAAGATAGGATTGCATCTAGTCTATAGCCAAAAAATATTTGAATAGGCTACAGATCTTTGGGATGCACATTATTACCAAGGACAATAAGTTGTACAATATGGTGATCCAGGAGTCCTTATCCATCTCAAGCTTCTATTTAGAGGTTGGTATTCAATTGTACACTGAGAAACAAACATCATACCTACCAAATTGGTTCGATAGTTCTATGAAGCTTGTTCACCGCCCAACCACTAAAAATGAGGTCAAAAGAACAAAGTACTTAAAAGTTTAAAATGATGGGTGTGCACGTACCATGTGATACCAAGGATCTTAATAATGTTATTTGTTGAAACTATACCCATCCACACTGCTTCAACACCCTATGCAAGGACCATTGTTGATAGCTTACGTGGGTGGTTGGCACCTCTTCTTCTTAGTTTCTCCCCACCATACTTAATTCCTAGTTATGACATTAAGAAGATAGACATCAATGCTCACGTATGCTATTAACTAAGCTTTATCAGTAGCAATACTTTCCTTATTATAATAAGTATATTTTTTTTTGTTAGATGTCCATAGTTGTGGGGACTATTATTGTGGAGGACTGCCTTAACTTAGGAATGATCATCAGGCCCTAGATAGCACTACGTTCATAACATTCTAGCACCTCCTTTGGATTCCTATCTTGATTATTAAGTTATGTCAGAGAGCGAGTGTCACCATCCATAAGAGTACTGATTTAGAGGTTGTTCCATCCTTCTCTATATATATTCCTGATATAGAGACAGAGCATCGAGCTCATTATGTCGAGATAAGGAGGCACCATTTTTCCTTATTTGTTGACACAAACTTCATTAATACTGATACTATGGAGGACATCTCTCCTGCCACACCAGTATAGCCACAACCAAAAACACTTGATTTATCTGCACCTTAGTCAGCTCATCCACCTCATCCACTCCCTGAGACGCCATAACATGCCTTAATTCCTACCACTTATAGTCCTCCACCAATAAAGGTCTCCATTATTATTACCGGTTAGCTATGTTATTATGCAAATTAGAAAACTCATAGTGTGATTAAAAGGACATGTATCCTCGAGGAGAAGATTTAGGGCCTTATTGAGGTTGGTATTCACCAATATATAGAGCCAATACTTGCAAAAAGGAAGAAGCATTGGAAGATTCATGATTTCTATGACTGGTGTATTGATGAGTTTTCTGCACAGCTATGAAGGTCGAGAGAGCAATGAGAATCTAGTTTTGGTACTGTGGTTATAGATTTATGGACTTTAGTCTCCTCTAAAAGGTTGATATTGATGCTTTGAAGCCTATGGACTTCTTGTTTGCTGAGGCTCTACCCCAGTTATAGCCAACTATTCCAGAAGAAGGTGTGAACTCTAATGCTGCTACAAATATTGATATTATTGTTGATATTGATGCAACTATTGCTACTGATGTTCATGATTTTGATAATGTCTATGGTGCCAATGTTTTTTAGGATGTATCTGATAATGTTTAGGTTACTATAGGAAATGAGGATGTTCATGATCTTTATTAGGTCACCAACGGTGATTTAGAAGATATGTGTTTTGGTCTTAGAGACTTGGATCATGTTCAGGTATCAGTAGAGGATATGATACAAATAGCATTTTAGAGATTGATGCGTGAGACCATCTTAACAGGAGGCAGTTGGTGTATGGACCCTATAAAAATATTTGATCTATCTAGCACCTATATAGGGATAGGAGTAGGGTAAACTTATTCCCTAGAACAAACTCCACATGATTAGCTCATTCGAAGAGGCTTGCTCTACTCTCACTTTTACTTCTTTGTTTTGTTGTTATTGAGGGCACTTCCTTATATAGTTGTGTGTTTGTGTGTAGAGTAATAGTTCTATCAACTTATATGGGATACATTTTTTTTGGTTTTTTGTGTTATGATCACCATGTAGTTGTGGTAGTTGTTTTTATCATTATAACATTCCATTTTTGTTTTGTGTTCTTGAAAACTCATTGTTCTAGATAAAATTTGTGCTATAAAATGTTTTTTTGTTTATATGTAGTTGTGTCATCATTTTTTGTAAAAATTCAATGTTATCTTTAACCATTTAGATTGGATTGGTACTTTTATGGGAGTCATGCATCGTAATGGATCCTTATGTTTATCAACTTTGATTTAAAATGGACCCACTATTTTATTGCTCTCTTTTATTTTTTTCTAGAGTGATTGGTTGAATCTCTAACCACAAACAACTCGGGATGTAAATATAAATTTCTTTCACTGTCTTTGTGGTCTCTTTAAATAATTGTGCAATGACTGTGGTAGGCCTCTTAGAGTTTGGTCATTGTGTATGATACTCTAGTGAGTGTTGTGAGCTTTCGAATGGACTTTGTGCTATAAGTCACCCACCCTACCGGTCCATTGCTAAGCGTGGGCAAAGTGCACTTTGAGAAATGAACTTAGTCAATCAGTTGAGAGTGAACCCCCAAATTTACCTCATTAGCCTTTCAATTGTGACTAGAGCGACTGAGTTTTTCAAAAGTTGAGCTTCAAATCATACTTTTTGATAACCCTTTTACAGGACACAACCTGTTCTTCATAATACCCCTTTTTGAACAAAACTGACTTGAGTCACTTAGTGAATTGTTGAAACAACTTGGGCTTATAACTTAAGTTGGAGTTTTTTCTTGGTGGTGGTTGTATCTTGAAACTAGAAAATGATTGAGTTTGTATACCCTTATCTCTTGTATATATAAAAAATAGATAAGAAAAGAAGATAAAAGAGAAAAAATATAGTAATTCTTATAAATATGGTCAAATATGCATCAGTGTAAGATAAGAGAATGAGCAAAGCACAATCTCACAGTAACAAGAAAATCATTGGTGCTAAAAATGATCCAAAAAATACCAAAGTGGAGAAAATTTTAAAATGGTGGGAAGTAAAGGTCAAACTTAGTACTTTAAGTTGGTAGAGACACTGTAACCAAAAGGAAACCCTACCTAACCCGTAGCCTTGATAGTGAACCAACAAAAGTCCTCTGTGATCTACAAAGGAACTTGGATGCATGTTATGAAATGGAACATATGTGCAAGCATATGGTGTGGTATTCATGCACATAATCCTCTTGTTGAGTAGAATGCTTGGTTTTTGGATCCCTTTAATGTTGTTATGTTTCTTTCTAGAGAAAGGGACTTGTTTTATATGAGATCACTTCAGTTGAATGCCTCATGTATATTGATTGAATCTATTTGATATCTTTGATCACCTACACTATTTTGGGTACATAATTAGTTAATACTTCAGCTTTATTGATCATGATGTGAGTGTTCAATTATGTAGTTTTTCCACAAATTCAAAAATGCATAGGGACAAACTGATTTTCAAAAGGGATACATAAGTTGAACTCCTGGATAGTACCACTTGAAGTCTCTGTGTGTTAGTAGCTAAGTTTGATTTTCTAGGAGAAGAGCAAAGAGTTAAGTTAGGGGTGTTGATGAGCTAGCAATTTGACGTTCATTAAGCCTAATTTTGATAGAAAAAGGCACATCCTCAATGCCCTTTTTATTGTATTTTAAGTTGGTTTGTTTGTATTTCAGGGAAAACATGAATAAGACCTATACAGAGTACAAATAGCTAAAGCAGGACAAATACTTATCAAAACCAAACCAACAAATTCGGTGCATTGCAGATGTGGAAGACCTGCATCTCCAAGCTAATCATTACATTTCCAATCACTAATAAGATCCAAAATGTTCCAGTACAAGAAAAAATATATGGGACAACTTTGTGAGGGAAAGGAATTTTGTACATAGCCTATTGTATTGGCGATATTATGAACTGTCACAAAATCTACTTGTAAAGTGCATCATCTATGATAAAAATAAGAGGATTGAAGAATAAACACTGCATTGCTGACCTATTCAACAATAGATACCAGAGATTCGGAGGATCGCCGACTGTATCAGCGACTCAATTTAAGCCTATATTTTCTACTTAGTATATTTGTACCAGTTTTTATAACATAGAAATAGAATTTTGATCTATCATAAGCTAATTTAATACCATACAAAAGTACTATTGAGAATTTCTATTTTTCAAATCATTCGTCAAGAAGGAAATCACTTTTGAGTGTTCATATAGCAAGATTGTAAAACAATACTTGTGTATTCATACTATGGTTTAATGGAATAGGTTGTTTTGTACATTTTATATTCTTATAATTTGATTATGAGTGGATAAATTTCATATCTTGGGGTTGTGCAACAATGGGGTGTCGATATATGTATGGGTAATGGTAACTTGCTAGCTTCATGGCTCAACCAATGTGGGTTTAATCTTATTTCCATGTTATGAATGTAGTTAGAGGTTGCAATCTCTAATGGTGCTTAGATACTTCTTGTAGCTTGAGATATAACATTTGAAGTTGAGGAAATATGATTGACAACCATTTGAACCTATTTTATTTAATAGCAATTTCTAGAGATAGAATGGCAAGTTGAAGGATAAGGTTGCATAGAAAGTCGTGCATACGATATCCTCATCATTGTTATCTAAGAGGACAAGTGCAAAAAAGCTTAGTTTTAGGTATTTGTCTAAGTGCGTCGAAGTGAACCTCATGCTACTCAGACTATATTCTTAACACGTGTTGGTCACAAGTGTGCATAATAAGTCTTTAAGTAAGAATCTTAAGTGCTAGTTATAACTTGTCATAAAAGTAACTTATAACACATAGAATCTAGTTAACCCACCTATTACAACCTATCTAGAAACTATAGTCATGACATGTGATAATGCTCAACTATACACTCACAGGTACAAGTAGTCTTCTTTGATATAATTTACCCAACTAAAGGTTGGGGTCGAATCCACAAGGAACTAATCGCTAAGTCACTTTTGGTGAAATGAGTCACTACAAGTTGTAATTATGTTTAAGTAATTAGTAAATTAAATGAGGGAAAATGGAGAGAAAAGTAATTGAATATATTAATTAAAGTTGTGATTAGTTAAACTAAATAATTATCCTAAAGATAAATCAATAACAAGAAAGTGTCTAGGGATGTGCAACATTCAGGGATAAGTATGTATGGTAATGAGGTCAACTACAGATTGGTAATTAACAATGTGAGTAAGCTAGGTTATCACTTTTATTACTTACTTTTCAATCAAGTGATAGGTAGCACATAGAGTTCTTATTCATGAACCTATTATGCTTCTCTTTTACCTTCCTTGCATTTCAACTAGTATTTTATATTTCTTGAATTCACTAATAGATGATTTAAAATCACATCATTTTCAATCTCAATTTCTAATACTATATTTCTATCTATAAAAATATTTAAGCACCATTAGAGTTTTCAACCTCTAAATATCAATAAAAGATAGAAATGAGATTGAACACATAATTATAAATTACTATAATTAGCAATTTAATATGACATATACATCCAATTACACCTTATTGCTACACACCCCAAGCCAAGAGAATTATCCACTCATTGAAAAGAGAGAAATGATAAAATTATACCATAAACATAGGTGTTCTTCTTCCATTGTGCTAATTCACCAATTGGAACACAAGACATAATGTCTTGATGTTCAAAAGCCTAAACCCTAGCTTGTCAATTGACTAAAAATATAGGAAACCTTCAAAAATACTCAAGTGTGGTGTAAGCGTAACTCAAAATGTGAGTTTCTGACATAGCCTAGGACAAGCATCAATTCAAAAATTTATTAGAGCAGGAATGGTGCAGTAGGTGACATCTCTTACCATGTTAGCGACATGCTAATATTGCAACTTTTGTTGCTGATTAGGTTTGCAATGCCCCACTCTTACAATAATTTCTTTCTTCGTCCAAATATTGCCTTTTGACTTGCAGATTGGTGATGTTTCCATGGACTGAAGAATTATTGCCCAACTTTCACCACACACTATTACTCTGGGTGATGATATACTTGATTAGCGATGCACCGATGAGGTCGATGTTGGTGAATGTATTTCCAGTGATGCTACGAATGTCCAGACATTAATTTTTCTCCTTTTTATTAATTTTATCAAGTCTTTTTCCTCTTTCTATCCTTTTTCCTTGATCAACTGGTCTTGATTTCATTCTTTTTGAAATGACAAGTAAACACATTAAAATATATAAAAAGGCATTGAGGGCATGAATTTTCACTTAGAATTAGACTCTATGAGAAGTAATTTCCTGTCATATCAACACCCCAACTTAAATATATGTTCATCCTCGAGAAAATAAAAATATCTACCAATGCACAAAGACTACAAGTTCTACTATTGGGGAATTTTAGCATATGCATCAAACAATTAAATATCTTCCTCTTAGGTGGAGATGAAGTAGTTTTTTCTATGGTGTATGGACTAGAGTAGTGGCTCAGGGCTCTTTTTCTTCAAATTCCATTATTTCTTCTATTTGTTCGAGTTCCGAAGATTGTGGTGGTAGTGATTCCCTGGGTCTTTGTCAGTGTTGGGTCTTCGTGCCATACCTATACATTATTGAATAAAAAAAGGTTAGAAAACATAGCAAGGATAAAACTACCAGGCATCACCAAACATGTTTGGTGCATCATCGACATGTTCGGTAATGCATGAGCACAATTAGTGACATTGACGATTTTGTAATTTTAAAACTAGTAAGTACTATTTTGTTGGTTCATGCTTATGCAGTTTATGTGATTCATTGACATGTTTGATGGATTTCCAATCTTGCATTTTGCATCACCAATTTTGTAAATTATTACGCAATACCATTTTTTTAGTTTTTTTATCAACACAATGGTACTCAAACTTCCCCACACATGCACATACAAATTATTGATTTTTGTCCATAAATCAACATAAATTACGTCTAAAACAATCCGAGCCACTCTTTCAAATTTGAGCTAGGGTACTTACACTTCCCTATAGTCGAACAAGTCATGATTATCAATCATATGCCCCTATTTTAGTAAAATTCTAACCAAACATCCCACAACAATTATTATTGACAATTTCATAAGAATAACTTAATTTTCAAAGGGTTCCAAATTCACATGTAAGAGTATGCAATTCAATTGGAATCCTCATAATCTAGCGTCCCTATGCAAAAATAGAAGAAAATTCTAGAATTTCTTACCTGAACAAGGAATGCAAGAACTTGGAACACCCTTTCACAAAGTGAGAAGGAAGAAAACATAGTACAATGATCACACAATTCGTTTTCTTGATTATTTATAGTGTGGGATGCCTTGGAAAGTAAAAAGAGGATTATGGAAGTGCAACAGTTGTTTGAATCCATACTTTTTAAACCCTTCATTTTGCTCGCATAGCATATTTGATGGTGTTAGTTTGAAATTTAGAACAAAGACTTATCTGGACGGTATTCACGAAAATATTACAAGTATGAGTGAAGAAGGAGGATGCATTCTTCATCACCAAACAAGTGGGTTATGTTCTGGTGTTGCACACCATCACCACAATTAATAGTTTCAAAACTTCTTTTGTAGCAATTCAGAGAGGTAGTTTTCTCATTTTACTACTCACCAACCTTTTTGATGGGGGCCATTCAAGAATGTCGAATTGCTTTTTTTATGCGTTCGCCGGTTTATGCATCCCACTAGGATTTATTTTACACTCTCAAGTTCCTTCTTTCCTTCACACTTATCACACCATCAGCAAAACTAAAGAAAAGGAACAAAAACATAAACCTCTTGGTTTGCCTCCCAAGAAGAGCGTTAGTTAACGTCGTGGTAGTTATTCTGTTACTCAAACCTCATCAAGGTATAGAACCTCACTCATAGTTATTCTCCTACTAAAAAATCATGACCCTTGGGATGATCTAAAAAGTAGTTCCTCAGGCATTTTTCGTTCATTCTGAATTGACTACCACCATTGCTTTTCAAGTCCACTGCTCTAATCAGATGACCTCAATAACTTTGATGGAACCCAACAACATTGATTTCAACTTCCCAAGGAAAAGTCTCAATATGGAGTTTAATAGAAGCACACCATCCCTTTATCCGAACTATATTTTTAGGATCATAGTATCATGTCGTTTCCTCATCATTTCCTTATAGAGAAATGAAATTTCATATGCCTTAAGATGGAACTCATCCAACTTCTGCAACTGATCAATATAGCTCTAGTGGCATAGCTCCATTACTAGTTCAATTTCTTCGATGCCCAAAGGGCCTTGTGCTCCAGCTCCATCTGAAGATGGAAGATTTCCCAAACACCACCTGATAAGCTGACATCCCAATCAATTGTTGAATTCCTTCTGATATGCCCTAAGGGAACCATCCAATTTGCTCGCCCAAGAAGCACGACTAATATTCACCATCTTTTCCAAAGATCTTTTATTTCCCTATAATAACATCTACCACTACGGTATCTAGATTGCTCCATTTGAGGACTTATATAGCGGGTGTTGTAGATTTCCCATTGGTTGGTTTAGTAGTGGCTAGGGCCAACTATAGAGTTTTGATTGACTCCACAATACTACAAACTAGGTTAAACATTTTAGGATAGGCTGCAGGTATCCTAGAGTAGGCAGAAGTCCTATGTTATTCATAGGATTCGGCACCTTGAATTTAGTATTGGCAACTTGGTCTTTCTTAGAGTCTCGCTCATGAAGGGCGTTATGATGTTCGGTAGATGCGGAAAGCTTAGCCCCTAATTCATTGGGTCGTATGAGATATCGCAGAGAGTCAAAGAGGTTTCCTATAGACTTTTCTTGCCACCTAAGTTAGCTCTAGTTCATTTAGTTTTCTATGTATCGATGCTCCATCGCTATGTACCAGACCTGTCTCATGTCCTTCATTGAGAGGATGGGCAAATTGATGATACCCTAACCTACATTAAGGAGCCTGAGGCTATTATTAACAAAGATGTGAGGTAGCTCAGGTCCATGGAGATTCCGGTAGTGAAGATTTGTTGGGAATATCTACCAGTCGAAGGGCGTGATATACAGGCCCAGTATGCACATCCGTTTGAGCCTTCAGGAACTACTCCTTTTTTGACTTTTGATTATGAAATTCCTTTTTAGTTGTAAATGTTGTAATGACCAGTTAGGTTATTTCCTTGTTTTTCATCTTTTCCTATGCTTAGAGCTATTTGGTAGTTTCCCCAAGTCATTTATTACTTGCTAGGATCGATAGCTCGGTGCCCTGGTGACTCATTTTCTTGTTATCTCAGTTTTCCTCTTTTAAAGTTTTAATTTTGAAACAACGGAACTCGGGAGTGAAATTAGAGTAAACACGCTTGGAATTAAATTCATTTCATTATCTCTGCAATGCCGACTTTGGTCTAGGTAGACCTTAAGTTCATGTCCTGGGCTTTTCGTTCTGAGTTTGAGTTGCTTTATGGAAATTCATCCCACCCAAAGCTTATTTTGGAGCTTTGGTGGTCTTTTGATGATCATAGTGTCATATCAGGATTTTGATGATCCCATCAACTCTGAAATTTCAATTTTAGGCTAGTTGAGTCATTAGTTTGCTTCTCGAGCTCGTTTTGAGTAGGTTTGTGGAAAGTTCCTAATTCAGCTCTTTTTGATCCTTTTG
>JBDJHY010440131.1:0-17755 GCA_039654485.1 Withania somnifera | reverse complement strand
TAAGAAGTGAGCTGACTTAGTCATTCGACATACTATAATCCATATGGAATCATGCTTCTGATATAAGGTTAAACTAGGGACAAAGTTTGTATTGATCACTTCCTACTTCTATGTCAGAATACCAAAATTCTGTAACTCTCCAATTGGTATCTAATGTTCTACCTTAACTTTCTAACAATTAAGACATTTAGCCATAAAATTTTCTATGTTCTTTTTCATGCCATTCCTCAAATACACTCCGTTCAAATCACTATACATATTCATATCACAGGATGAACAAAATACCTGTAACTATGAGCCTCTAACAAGATCTACTCTCTCAACCAATCAATTGCTGGAACACAAAGATAATCCTGATAACGAACCAAGACCTGTAATTTCTTCTTCTTGATAGCACTCTTCAGCTGAATTAACACTGGATCACTATCTTGATTCTTTTTCACCTCAACTACTAGAGATGACTTAGAAGCATTCTACACAATAGTACCTCCATCCTCAGCACCAATCAGTCTAAACCCAAGTTGTGCAAGCCTATGCACCTACATATCCAACCCTCTCTTATTCTCCTCAACATGCGATAAACTACCTAACAAAAACCTGCTAATGGCATCATCCACATTGGCCTTCTCCATATGATACATAACAATCATTTCATAATCCTTGAACAATTACAACCACCTTCTTTGATGAAGATTAATATATTTCTTCTCATATACATGCTAAAAGATCTTATGATCAGTGAAGATATCTACATGCATTCCATAAAAGTAGTCCCTTTATAACTTTGAGGCAAAAACCACAGCTTTCAACTTAAGATCAGGAGTGGTATAATTCTTCTCATGAGTCTTACGCTATCTAGAAGAATATTCCACAACCTTACCACCTGCATCAACACACAACCCAAACAATATCTAGAAGCATCACAATACATAACAAAACCCTCAGAACCTTCAATAAAGTTAAAATTGAAGTTGAAGTTAATATATTTTTCAGCTTCTGAAAGATCTTCTCTTTTATGCATTTGACCACTCAAACTTCACCTTATTCCAAGTCAAATGGGTCAAATTGGAGGCTATATGATCCCTGAACAAATATATGATAGTACCCACCTAGATCCAGAAAACTACGAATATCTAATGGATAATTCCGTCTAGGACAATTTCTGGTACAGTTAATCTTTTCGGAATCTACCGAATAACCTCGCTGGAAATGATATGACCAAGGAAGGAAACTAATTGGAGCCAAAACTTACTTAGATAATTTGGCATAAAGCTAATGCTCTCTAAGTATCTGAAGAACAACTCTAAGATGGTATGTATACTCCTCCTCACTTCTGGAATAAACTAGAACATCATTACCAAAGACAATTGCAAATAGGTCTAAGTATTCTTCAACACCCTATTCATGATATCCATGAAAGCTATAGGAACATTAGTCAAATCAAAAGGCATGACCACGAACCCAAATGGCTATAACAGATTCTAAAAACAGTCTTTGGGATATCTACCTCTTTAACCTTAAGCTGATGGTTTTGAATAAAGATCATTCTTTAAGAAATGACTAGCACCTTGCAGCTAATCGAATAAGTCACTAATCCTCGATATGGGATATTTTTTCTCAGTTTTGAATTTTTTCAGCCGACGGTAATCAATGAACATACAGAAGGAACCATATTTCTTACACACAAATAATACTGGAGCACCCTTAGGGAGATACTAGGATGAATAAACCCCTTGTATAATAGATTGACTAATTGGTCCTTTAACTCTCTAATCTAGGTTGGTGCCATCCTATATGGTGGAATGGAAATGGGTAGAGTGACCAGGATGATGTCTATATATACAGAAGTCTATCTACCTATCAGGAGAAACTCTAAGTAAATCCTTAGGAAACACATCAATGAACTCTATAACAACAGGAATTGACTAGATATCATAAGTCTCAGACCTCGAGTCCTTAACTAAGACCAAATGATAGATACACTCTTTAAAAATCATCTTTATAGCCTTCAGATAGAAAATGAACCTACCCTTAGGAACAATAACACTGCCCTCCCACTTTATAACAAGCTTATAAAGAATTTTAAAATAGACTAGTCAAGTCTTACAATCGACTACAACATGACATGAATAGAGACAATCCATGCCTAGAATAATATCGAAGTCTACTATATCCTACCCATGAAGATCTTCTGGAACAACCATACTTAGAAAAAACATAAGGAAACTATGATAGACTCTATCAACTATAACAGGATCATCAACATATGTAGAAACAGAGAATGACTTAGGAAAAATCTCAAAACTCATACCAAAATCCTAGCAATATATAGGGATTAAAAAGAAAAGGTAACTACAGGGTATAACAATGAATACACATCAATTCCATGAACCTTCAAAAATACACATCACAATATTAGATGATTGCTCCTAATCTTGTTTAGAGCCCAAAACATATAGACTGTTTTGGCACTGGTCACCACCGGTAGGAAAAGATGAACCTTGCTGAAGAGGGCATACTGATGGGTCTATTGATGCATAAGTAGTCTGGTATGGAACCAGCCTATCTTACTGTGGAACAATTTCTCTGTATGTGTCCTAGCAATCCATATAATAGCAATTCCTGAAAGGACAATCTCCAATACGATGACCAATATGGCCACACACAAAATACCTATTTTTCCCAACTTTAAACTAAATGGAATGAGACCTACTAGAATTCCCACACATAGGAGAACTACTCTGAAGCTAACTGAGCTAGCCTATTTTGTTAACTCTTTGGAGGCCTATAGCTCTACAAAGGAGCACTGAAGGATAAAGGGGCTGGTTTCCTTGAACTCTCTATTGATGCTGTCTAAAACTACCATACTTAGGATGACTAGACTTAGAATGACTAGTTTTATCCCTATTACTTTATGACTCTCCCTCCACATAGCCCTATCCTTCTCAATCTTCTCTAAATGGGCTATCAACTTACTAGTGTTTATATCTCTACTTAGTATAGCTTCCTTCCCTTCTTGATTCAAATGTAGGGAAAGATGTGCAACAAAATTGTCTATTCTATTATGTATTTCAGTAGATATCTCCAAATCATTCCTTGAGAGCTTAGTGAATTTCATTTTATACTCAGAATAGCCTCAGATCCCTACTCTAAACTAAGAAATTCATGAACTCTCTCTTGTTTCTTCTCTCTAGGGAAGAACCTACAGATGAACACTATCTCAAACTCATTCTAAGAAGGTTGGGCTGCACTACTCCCTTATTCTTCCTCCACTCACACCAATACCTAGCAACATCTTTCAATGGATATGCTGTTAAGTCAATCCTATCCATATCTAGCACTCTCACGATACATAAATCTGAAAAACCTCTTTAATGAAGTTCTCTGGATCCTGCCCAACTCTCAAACCATAGAAATTTAGAGGACTCAGCCTTAGGAAATCCCTCACTTTCACTACTCCTGCATCAAGAGAAGCAAGATAAACTACCAGAATAGGAGCTATCTATTGAGCCTGTGCAACCACAGTCAGAGAGAACAAATACATCGTGTTTTTTGTGAACTCTAAATTAGTATTATTGTATGGGTTCAGAGGCTATGGAATCGACATAGCCTAGTTCGACTAGTACTGACTTTGATCTACCGATCTGACTATCTATGTGGGAGCATACAGAAACACCTAAAGCATGAATCATAAAAATAATATATCTTAGTTAAACTCCAAAGAACAAAAGAAACTTGAACAAAGGAAATATTTCCTAAACGTTCAGCATCCTCTCAATCATAGATGTATTGTAGTCACACCTACAAAAGAGATTCTACCTAATGTTGGCTTTTAGTCATCGTAGGAAACTTAAACTTGGTGCTTAGGTACCAAGTTTGTCACCTTTTTATTCACCCTCTGGGTGAGATCGACATTGTTATCCATTGATTTGCCTCATAAACATTCAATGGAACCTTGGCTCATACACAACTCTACTAAGTCACATTTAATGAATGAAATATCAACAAATAAGTATAAGCAATATTGGACCTCACAGCAGTCAATAGATAAGTTATTCAATAAATGAAATCTCAATATACCATACTGAATAAACATCTATTTGGAAGCCTCTAAACTCAAACTCTCAGACTACTAGAATAAATCTCTAGCTAGTCTCCAAATTAAAAATAAAGAAATAAAACTAAAGTGTCGACTCTAATTAATATAAAATAAAATATACACTCCATAGTTATCCCTCTATCCAAGGAGGACTCTAACAAATTTGTAGCTTCTATGAGAAGCGGATCCAATCAACTATGAACATCTAAATGACTAGCAAGATCTGCATGGGGATAAAAATGTAGTACTGAGTATGTAATTAGTATATAAAATGTACTGAATATGTGAGCAGGTATAATAACAAGCTATATACAAACTAATAGAGATGATATACAAAGCACTATCAATTCAACTTTAACTTATTTCAGATGCTCAATTATAGACATTTTATCATAATTAGTTAAAACGTTTCACTTTCAAGACTAAATAAACAAAATCAATTAAATAGCTCATACTAAATAGTTTTTAACAAAATAATAAAGACTTCATTAAAAACTTTTTTCATTTTCTTTACTTCAATACTAATAACTTTACTTCACTCGGAAGTTTTTAAAATAGGCACCACCTCAATCCTTAACATTGAAGTCTACATATTACCCCCATGTAGAGGGGCCTCTATACCTTTTTAGGGTATGAACCTACAACTTTCCCTAGGGGATCTACTAAGCCTATCAAAAGGGCACTAATTAGGCCATAATATAATCCATATGCTTGGCTGTACAGGTTTCAGGTATATGTGACTCGTCCCACCCTCTTGGTGCATACTCCTCCTATAAAATACTAACATTTCATTCTCAACTTCATTAACTTATCTTGACTAGTGGACATTCTCGAACAAAACCAACTAGCCAAAGTCGGTCTCTTTCCGGTACAATTGTCATTATCCACTTTGGGAAAACCATCCAATTAGACTCTTCATTAGCGTTCTTACTTCTGAGCTTATAAGTTTAAGTATAAAATCATTAATACTCTTCAATTGGGCTTAATTTAGCCAAAACTAGTCAATTTAGACCTTCTTTATACTCATGCTCAAAATCATGTAAAGGTCAAGTAACTATGACACTTCAATACTATATTTAAGTTCAAAGAATAAACTTTGAAAACATCCATTAACTAATACTTCAACACTTCTTTCAACTTCTAGTACAACTTCCAAAATCATGCTAACTCATGAGGTCTATGCAATTTAGCAATTATCATGAAATTTCACAATTACAACACAAAATCATCAAGAAAATCATGCGATGAGGAAAATACCAACATATAGTGAAGTAATTAAGAACCCTAAGCATGCTTGTACAACTTTAATTTCTTAAGAAAAGGGATCTTCGGGCATAAGGATGGAAAGGAATCCTTGTTCATAAGCCCACATACCTAATTAGGAGAAATCTTGGTTTAATCTAAGGAACCCTAATCTTATTTCTTGAACCTCTAGAGAGAAACATATGACAAGAACCATAGCTTAAAAAGGCATCCTGGTGCACTAAACCTCCCGTTATGCACAGGGTTTGGGAAAGGGCCTGACCACAAGGATCTATTGTATGAAGCCTTACCTTGCATTTCTGCAAGAGGAGACAAAAACCCTAGATTTATATGATTAATTATAGAATGAATAGGAATAAGTTTTTGAGTTTTAAATAATACTAACAAAAAGTGACATAAGATTAAGAAAAAAGAGCACAAGAATTTATCAAATGATCCTTTATTAAATGGTATTGAAAAAGGATGGGGCCATACTATGAGTCACCTTATGACTCATAAAGTGTTACTCCATGAACCGTGGACTGAATCATGGGGTGGAGTTTGTTCATTGGAATTTGGAATCCACCCTATAAGTTGGTTCACGAGTAGTAATGTGTTACTTTACAACTCATTATGTAAAGTCGTAGGAAATGGGATGAAAAAAATCTTCTGGAGGTCATGCACGATTACACATTACATTTTAGTGATATTCACCTTACATTTCATAGAATGGACTCATAGGAAGGTGAAAAAATATCAAAATCTCAGGCATCACATCATGACTTGGGATCACGACGCTTAAGGTAGCATTCCATGAGTTGTGGTCCACACTTGTGGCAACCTGGGAGCATTTTCTTAGTTTATAAAGTACAAGAACAGTCAAGTATGGGATGTTACAGGGACCAAGTCAATATGTATCTATAAATAGATGGATTCTCTTCATTGTATTTTCATCAATTAAGGGTTATTTTCATCAATTGTGTACACGAAAACTCCCCGAAAGCACTTCACAACTCATGAAGTAGCACTTAGTTAACTGAAAATCATCCCCAAAACCATGAGTTAAAGACCTTGGGTCATGGTCTTTAACACTGCAACTAATGGTAAGCTTCATACTAACAAACAAAATTTTTGTTCCTTACCTTCAATAATACAATTTGGGAAGTATGCATCATGGTTTGGAAGAGTATGGGTTGTGATTTGGGTCTCTTGGAACTTAAACATCAAATGGTAAGTTGTTGGTCATATAGCACAACTTAAAATACAATTTGTACTATTAGAGAGCATGATTCATACTACTTGAAGCTACAATTCATGGTTTTAACTTGGGAATATCTCACTATAGAATAGTCTTTAGTAAACTGCCCATAACTTCTTCTCCGAACTTGTAATGACACACAATTTTTTTATATTGGAAACAAGACTCAAAGAAGATTTTGTGGATGGATCATGGGTCACCTAACTTATTATATACTAAAAGATATGGTCATTTAAAGTTTACCCAAACACGAATAACATCAAAACTAAGACGATAGGGAAAGCCTAAACTCAACTTTATGTTATGAGTTTCTCATGACCTTGAATCACCTCAAACAATCATACCACACTTTATTTAGGAATTATCAACTAGAATAAATCTTCAAGGTGTTACATTAACTCCCCCTTGGGATCATTCATCTTTAAAATAAGACTATACCTAGAATAGAAGGAACTCAATTGCTGAAACTAACCAACTGACTAAACCAGACATAAGTATGTTATATAATGTGTTGATTTAGTCAAACTAACTTGAATATGCTACTAACTCTGATAAGCATGCAAAATCCAACAACTAACCTCAAAATAAAAACTAGTCAAATAGCATAAAAATGCATAAATAGGGGTTCATGTACTACTACCTCAACTCAACATCAATACTCTACTCAACTCATGCATGAATACACTCAATGGACTCATGAAATTCCACATGCTATGAACTAAATCAGAAAAAGGTTGAATAGAGAGGTTAGTACCTCAAGAAGGAATGAAACTAAAAGGAAACAAATGCAAATATGTTCTCATCATTTCAGTGTCTGCCTCCTATGTTGCTCTGTAAACTTCTTGGTTCCTCTAGAGAACCTTAACTCATATGATCTCTTTGTTCCTAAATCGACAAACCTGTCTATCAAGAATCTAAACAGGTGCCTCCTTATAGGTTAAGCTATCACAAATATTGATATCCTCGATTGACACTATCAAAGATGGATCACTCATGCATTTCCTAAATAATGAGACATGAAACACAAGGTGTGCCACTGCCAATTTTGATAGAAGATCTAATTAATAGGCAACCTTGCCTATTCTCTTCAAAATATGATAAGGCCCAATATACCTCATACTCAGCTTACCCTTTCTACCAAGCTCATTACTCTCTTCATAGGAGACCTTCAGAAATACCTAATCATCAATATCAAACTTTAAATCCCTCCTCATATCTGCATAATACTTCTGTCTACTCTCAACTGCCTTCATCCTCTCTTGAATAGTCTGAACCTTCTTTATAGAATCAAGAATAAATTTTGGACCTGAAACAGCTGCCTCACCTAGCAATCAGAAACCTATACCATCTCCCATACAATGCCTAAAATGGGTATATCTAGATACTCAAATAATAGTTGTTATTGTATAATAACTCAATCAAAGGCAGGTGCTCAACCACTTACCCTTAAAAGTGATTAAACACATCCTCAACATATCCTTAAAGTTTGAATAGTCCTCTTTGCCTAGAAGTTTGTCCAAGGATAAAAAGTTGTATTCAGCTAAACTTGGGTACCAACAACACCTTGAAATAATCTCCCAATATAAGATATAAACTGCAGACCATGAGCTAATATAATTGACAGAGGTACACCATGCATATGAAATATATCTCTCAAGTAGTTCCTACCATATTACTCTACTGAATAACTGGTCTAAATAGGTAGGAAGTGATAAGACTTAGTCATTCAGTCTACTATCACCCATGTGGAATCATACCTCTAGACTAAAGGTAAACCCGGGAAAAAATCCATATTAATCACCTCCCACTTCCACGACAAAATCTTAAACTACTACATATCACTTTATGGTCCTGGTGCTCTACCTTCACTTACTGCCAATTAGGACACTTAGCCATAAATTGTAGTATGTCCTTCTTCGTACCTTCCCACTAATACACCTCTCTCAAATCTTTATGCATCTTAGTAGCTCCAGGATGAACAGAATACCAGGAACTATGAGCCTCTAACATGATCCTCTCTCTCAAACCATCAACTGCTGGAACATACAAGCGATATTAGTAAAAAAGAACACCATCTCCCCCTTTGTAGAAAACCTTCACCATATGCTTATGGACTGCATCCTTCAACTTAACTAGAATCGAATCACTATCTTGATTCTCCTTCATCTCCATGACAAAAGATAACTTATAAGAATTCTAAAAAAGCATAATACTATCCTCTTCACCCATAAAATCTAACCCAAGTTGTGCAAGCCTATGTACCTATCTAGCTAAATCTCTATTATCCATATAACCATGCGACAAAATCCCTAAAGATAATCTGCTAAGAGCATCATCCACTACATTGTTCATTCCCGGTGATATATCACAGTCATGTCATAATCCTTCAAAAACTAAAGTCATCTCTTCTGTCAAAAATTCAATTCCTTTTGATCAAACATAAACTGCAAACTTTTATAATTGGTGATGACATTTGCATGCACCCTATACAAATAGTGCCTCCATAACTTAAAAAAAAAAACTAGAGTTGCAAGCTTAAGATCATGGATATGATAATTCTTCTCATGAAACTTAAGTTGTCTAGAAGCATAAGATACAACCTTACCATGCTTCATTTAGACACAACCCTGCTCAACTCTTGAAGAACCACAATATACAACAAATCCATCAGAACCATCAGGTAAAGTCAACACCAAATCATCTGTTGACCAATCCTTCAACTACTGAAAAATATTTTCAAAAGCATCATACCACTCAAACTTCACTTTATTTTGAGTCAAACGGGTAAAATTAACATGCATTCCCATGTATGTTGTAGCTAATTTAGTAAGCTACATGTCCAGTGCATGGAGAACTACCTTCGATCTCCCAAACTTACTTACTTGTGGAAACCTTATGCCCACCCAACGACCTATAATGCTAGTCACTACTCCCACTAGGGATAGAAAGTAAGCCCCACAACATAAAGTGGCGAAGAACAAATAGAATTTTCTACAAAAGGTGGCTAATAGGGTAATGCTCTAGAAGGAAAGCCCTAAATAAATCTATAATAGTACCTAACTAGACCCAAAATATTATAAATATCTAACAAAGAGGTAGGTATCAGTCAATTTTTAACAAAATCAATCTTTTAGTAATTTACCAAAATACCGTCATTAGAAATGATATGATCAAGGAAGGTGACTGACTGGATCCAAGACTCACACTTAGAAAACATAGCATAAAGATGATGCTTTCTAAGGGTCTGAAGAAAAAATCAAAGATTGTTTGCATTCTCCTCCTTACTTCAGGAATTAACCAAAATATCATTAACGAACATAATCATAAACAAGTCCAAGCATGGCTTGAAAACCTTATTCATGAGGTCTGTGAAATTTGCAGGAGCATTAGTCAAACCAAAAGGCATGACCACAAACTCAAAGTGGCCATAACAAGTGTATAGTTTTCTTTGGAATATCTTCCTCCCTAAGCTTAACTTGATGATAACCAAGATGAAGATCAATCTTAGAAAAGTGGCTAGCACCTTGCAGCTAATCAAACAAGTAATTAATTCATGTAATACGATACTTATTTCTTTATCCTGACATTGTTAATTTGATGGTAATCAAAGAAAATATTGAGGTAATGGTCTTTATTATGCAAGAACAAGACAGGAGTACACCAAGGAGACACAATCACATAGATAAACCCCTTGTCTAAAAGATTGGATAATTGGTCTTTTAGTTCTCTTAGCTAAGCTAGTGCCATCCTATATGGAGGAACAAAAATAGGTTTAGTGTCTACAACAAGATCTATACCAAAGTTAATCTCTCTGTCTGGAGTGACTCCAAGTAAATCCTCAGGAAACACATCAAGAATCTCTCAAACTACAGGGATAGACTAGATATTAGGAGTCTCAAACATTGAGTCCTAAACTCAAACCAAATGATTAAAGACACCTCTTAGAAATCATATTTCTATACTTTAGATGGGAAATGAACCTTCCCTTAGGGACAATTCTACTACCCTCCAACTCAAGGAAAGGTCTATTAAGAAGCTGGAAGTGGACAACTCTAGTCCTACAATCAGCAATTACATGACATAAATAGAGACAATCCATGCCTCAAATGACATCAAAGTCTACCATATTTAACTCATGTAATCAACAAGAACAACCATCCCCAAAATAGAAATGAGACAACTACAATAAACTATATTGGCTAAAATAAGATCATCAACAGGTGTAGAAAAATATAATAAATTTGATGATACATCAGGATCTATACTAACTGTCTAGAAATATAAAGGGATAAAAAAGAAATTATAGATACAGGGTCTAACAATGCATACACATCTATGCATAAAAACTCAACATACATATCATCATATCAGCTGACGGCTCCTAATCGTGACGAGGACCTAGAAAATACAAATGATTTTGACTTTAGACCCTACCAGCAGGAGTAGTAGAAACCTTTTGAGGCTAGCATGCTTCTAAATCTACTGCTGGTGTAGTAGTCTATGGTCTAAAACCACCCTGTTAAACTATGGGAAAAACTCTCTATGTGTGTCCTATCATCCCACAAGAATAACAACTCCTCAAAGGGCACTAATGAAGACTATAACCAATCAGATCACACCCAAAACATCCATTCTACCCGAGATAACAATGACCAGAGTGGCCCTTACCACACTTATCATAGACAATAGAACTACCTTGCTGAGCTACTTGAGCTAACTTATTTTTCTGGTTCTTTGGAGGTTTAAATGATGAAGTAGTTGGTCATCTAGAATCATGCTACTGTTTCTGCCTAAAACCATCTAACTTAGGCTGACTAGCTCCAGAATGACTAGTCTTAGACCTCTTACTCTGCTGACTCTCTATATACTTAGCCTTATTTTTAACTATCTACTCAAGATGCACCATCAGTCGACCAATTTCTACATCAGTACTCAATATAACTGCCCTTCCTACCTAGATCAAGTAAGGAGAAAGACTAGACATAAACATATCCATCCTAGTACGCATATAAGCAATCATCACTAGAGAATACCTCAATAACTTAGCGAAATTCATGATGTACTTAGTCACAGACATAGAAGCCTATCCTAAACTCAAAAACTCATGAAACCTCTTTTGCCTCTTCTCTCTAAAAAAGAAACATGCCCATGAATGCATTCTTAAGCTCATCCCAAGATGGTGTAAACACTCCTACTCCCTTATTCATCCTCCACACTTCACACCAAGACCTACTATATCTTTCAGTGGATAAGCTACCAAATCAACCTTATCCATATCAAGAAATCTCCTCATATACAAAATCCTATGAACCTCCTTAATAAAGTTTTTTGGATCATCATCAAATCATGAAATTTCGTAGGTTGATAGTCACTTCGGTGGATATTTATCCCTTCTACCCTACATAGTCGCAATTCATAAATGTCTATTAGAGGTGACCACAAAAATTTCCTCTTGTTATGGGCATTGTTGTTGCTATACCGTGATCAAGCATTTGTATATTATTTGTTTGACTAATGTGACTGGTGTTGACAGGGCTTATACCCTACACTCGAGTGTGAGACACAGTCCTCCAGGTCGTAGAGGCCCCTTGAGTAAGATATATTGGGGTACAGACCCTGAGTTTGGAACTATTTGGGCTTATATCCTACACTCAAGTGTGAGGCACAATCCTTCAAGTTGCAGAGGCCCTGAGATTTGCACTAGTATGGGTATGTGCCTGAGTTGGCACTTATTAAGAGGATGTCATTGTATTGTATGTGCTCACAGGGCTTAAGGGGGAGTAACAATGGGTTTCTTTAGGTTTCGCCTATGAAGTGAGTTATAAGGTTTGGTAGGCGGTACAAGCTTAGCCCCCAATTTATTAGGCCTTATTAGATCTTACAGAGAGTTAGAGAGGTTTCCTACAAACTTGTTGGTTCACTAGAGTTAGCTATAGTTCATCCAATTTTCCATGTATTGATGCTTCGCCGTTATGTACCAGACCCATCCTATATCCTTCACTGAGAGTATTTAGATTGATGACATCGTGACTTACATTGAAGTGCTCGAGGCTACTATAAACAAAGATGTGAAACAACTCAGGTCTAGGAAAATTTTAGTTGTGAAGGTTTGTTGGGATCATCAGCCATTCGGGGATGCTACCTAGGAGATAGAGCATGATATACAGGTCAGTATCGACATCTGTTTGAGCCTCTAGGTACTACTCTTTCCTTGAATTTTGAGGATGAAGGTCCTTTTATTGGTGGATGTTGTAATGATCTATTTGGTTATTTTCTTGATTTTTACCTTTTCCTGTGTTTAGATCTATATGGTAGTTTCCCTAAGTCATTTATGACTTACGAGGACCGGTATCTCGGTGTCGTGACAACTCATTTTCCTATTATCTTAATTTCCCTATTTTGGAGTTTCAATTTTAAAAGGTGGAACTTGAGAATGAAATCCTAGTAAAAGTTCTTGAAATTAAATTTCAATATTTCTATTAGCTCAGGAATTCCCACTTTGGTCTAGGTGGACCTTAAGTTTGTGTCCCAGGGTTTTCCTTATAATTTTGGGCTATTTTGTGGGAATTCAGCTCAACCAAAGCTTATTTTAGTTCCTGGGTGTTCTTTTGGTGATAGGAGCATAATATAGGAAGTAAGACAATTTCATCAGCTCCATAATGATGACTTTGGTCTGGCTGAGTTATTAGTTTGCTTTCTAGGGTGTCAGGGCTCATTTTGGGTTCATTTGTCTAAGTTTGGAAAGTTCCTCTTTTGAGTTGGTTTGAGCTTGGGGCTCCTTTTAACATCGCAAACCTTGGTTGGTTGTTTCGTTGATTCCATTGTGTGGGTAGTATGTTCTCCACCCAAAATACACTTTTGGTTTGCTAGAATTGGACTTGGGATGCTCGTTTTAGGATCCCTATAAAGTTTGCATATTGCTGAGATTTGTTGCAGGTTGCAGGTCACCCTTAAGCCCATGGAAACTCTCCTGCGAAGGTTGCTCCTATGCTTCTTGGGCTCCCCAATGAAGGATTCCCTTAAGATCTGTATCTCACCCTGGAGAGGTTTCCCCTATGAGTCTCAGCTCACCCTGGCGAGGTCTTCCTTATGGCCATATGGTTTCCACTAGCAGCCATATGCAGTCTTTAAAGGGGTCATCCTCTTTATTTCTAACCGGTTGCTTTCATTAAAATTTCACTAGATGACCTTGGGAGGGGTTGTTTTTGGGTGTTTTGAGCTGAGGAAAGTGGATGAAAGTTGCGAGTTAGTTTGTAACGTAAGTTTTCCCTGGGTATTTCTCGTTCTTTCCATTTCTTTTAGCTTATGCAAAAAGTTTGATTTAGTTACTTTAAACCATGATTTCTCCCTTATTCCTTCATCATTTCAGGATCAATTTTTGATCAAAAGTCCACCCAATCTGAGGGCTTTGCACCTGTATATTTACTTTGTTTTTTGGCTGTAGGGCCTATTTTAGGGCCCATGTTCTGACCCAGTTTGCTAATTGAAATATGGGTCTTACTTTATGTTTTAACCCCTAGAATCATAATTTGATAGTTTCGGGTGACTTTGTCTTCATTTGAAACTTTTGGCTTACGATGAGCATATTTCAAGGACTTTTTTTGGCTCTAAGTAGGCTAGGTTTATTTACTTGTATTGTATACTGGGCTAATATTTTGTTCTTGTGATATGTCCAGTTATTTGGGTTGAGTTTTAGGTTAATTGTTGCTTTCTAGTGGACTTGTGGTTACTTTATCAGTTTTTGGGAAGGTGAAGGGGCCATAGACCTTAGGGACTATTCGAGTTATCACGTGACTAGTATGGTGAGATGATTTAGCTAGTGGCCTTTGGTCGATCTTAGACTCTGCTTATTTCTGTTCTTGTTGTTATTTGCTATGCCATGATTAGGCATTTGTTTATTATTGGTTTGGCTAATGTGACTAGTGTTTACAGGGCTTAGACCTTGCACTCGAGTGTGAGGCCCAGTCCTCCAAGTTATAGAGGCCCCTGAGTTTGATATATTGGGGTACAGATGCCGAGTTTTGCATTGATAAGGCCTAGATACTGCACTTGAGTGTGAGGCATAGTCCTCTGAGTTGTAGAGTCCTTGAGATTGACAATGGTATGGGTATGTCCCAGAGCACTTATTGAGAAGAAGGCATTTTTACTATATCATATTGTCCTGTTTTACTTTCCTTCACCCCGTGTATTACCTTCGTATTGTTTGTGCTCACCGAGCTTAATGGTGGAATCACAGTGGGTTTTATTGTGCTGTTTTTCTTACTGGCAGGATGGGGCGCCAGGTAGGTTTGTATGCTCGCTTTTTGTCTTATACTTAGCTATTAGCTGGACCATAGGTACATTCCTTACTTCAGTTTTGAGTTTTTGTATAGTGGTTACCCCCGTATGTGTCTACCATGTTAGAGTTCACTTTAGATCTTTATTTACAGTAAGTCGGTGATATTAAACTCCGGTATCCTTATGTTTCGGCATATCTATCAATTTTATCGCTTTTCTACTATCTTTGACCTATTTTACTTCCTTACTTTTATTACTTGTACTTTATGTTAGCAAGGTCGTCTTATGATGCCTACTTGTTACCTTGTTTGATACTCATGCTGCACTTCTATACCCTTTTTTTGGTGCAGATATTGGCAGGGGTTATCTAAGATTTCGAGATCATGCGAAGTAGGTATAGCTAGTTGCGAAGATTACGATGAGCTTTGTAGTTTGAGCTGACCATGGTTTCCTTGATTCCAGCCTGCTTTCTTCTGTCTATATCAAGCCCTGAGTAGTATTACTTTTAGAGGAGTTTCTTTGTATATATTTATCTTTTGGATACTCTATATAGTAGATCTATGTTCCATTATCACCATGTTTTGGGATTTTGGTTGTATATATATTTTCTCTGCTTCCTCTTTTACATATATTTGCTTATACTTTTATGTTATGTTGGATGATTTAAGTGCTTATAGCCTATTTGCGTAGCTCCGGCGGTAGGGTTTGGATTGTCTACTGGAGGGTCGTAGACTCCATCATGACCCAAATTTTGGGTTGTGACAAAGTGGTATCATAACTTAGGTTCACCAATTTCTTTGGCATTAGAGCAAGTACCTAGTAAAGTCCTGCTGATCGGAGCATAGACGTCCACATTCAATATTTGTGAGGCTAGGGGATGCCTTAGGAAACACTCTCATCTCTTGAATCTTGTCATGAACTTATATTTATACTATTTCTGAGAGCTTACTTTGGATTCACTCTTTCATAGATGGTCCATACCAGAGGATCCTCCGTGGATTCGGACCCTCCCCAAGACAGCCTGGAGGGGGTAGGGGAGGATGATACACCAATCCCTATTTCCCAAACTACTTCACAACATCAGGCACCTCCAGCGCCACCACCACAGCCTGTTCAGCCACCACCTATCACGTTTAGAGACCTATTGTGGCAGATGCTCCAAATGTTAGATAGTTCAATGGAAGACAGGCTATAATCATTTACTCATGGAGAGGGACAGGTTACACCATCTCCCTTACTGTTTGTAGCCCCAGTAGCACCACCACCAGCACCATCGACTGTATCAACTCAGGCCACTATAACTGCTCCGGCACCAGCACCCGCTCCTGTTTTACTCTTATTTGAGGTATGGAAGCTGCTGGACTATTTTCTAGGATTGCCCCCGATAGGTTCTTGAGAGCACAGGGGAAGGACCTCCATGAGTTTTTATGGTATGTGAGGATCTCCTAGAGGAGCTAATAGACTCACATGGGGTGGATTTTACTTTTTATCTTCTTTGGGGCTTCGCTAGTCAGTGGTTGTGGGTGTTTCGAGATTGCAGGCCCCAGGGTTAGCCCCACTGAATTGAGGATAGTTTAGGGAGGATTTCATAGCCAGATGTGCCTAGGAGCATCCTTGAGGTATTACGGGCTCAATTTGAGGGGTTACATCGGGGCTCCATGATGGTTTCTCAGTATGAGCCTATTTTATCGACCTGTCCAGACATGCTGGTGACTGGTTACTTTTTTAATAGGACTGAATCATTACTTTGCTCATGATTTTTGAGGTCATGTGGAGTTATTACTAGTGTTATAGAAGTCATTTATCAATGTTGTGAATCATGCCCGCAGCTGGAGACATTAACTCGCCCTACCAAAGGAGGCATTGAGAACAGACAATGCCATTAGGGAAGGTTTTTAGGATACAAGTAAAAGGGTCATGATTTTGGATGGAGGGCCTACTCTAGTTAACAGTATCAGCCTTCGATAGCTAGTTGAGTAGCCAACCTATTAGGGGACCAGTTTTAGGTTTGCGGGGCCATGCAGAGGGATACCATGGTCAGTCCAGGAATGGGGATACTTGCTATGAGTGTGGGGAACAGGGTCAATATGCAAGATACTTCCTAGGGTCCCTAGAGATCGATCTGATGAGGGATTTTTTTGAGTACGAAGACTAGGGCCACTTTGCCCAAGATTTTCCCTAGTGTTGGGCCACTTAGGATGTAGTTGTTACAGGTTCATCCATTGTAGGCAATGCCACCAGTTAGATGTGGGCCACCAGTAATTTAGGGAGTTAGGGAAGAAGGTCGGGTGTCCAAAGGCAGGGGAAGGGGTTGGGGTGCACAATAGGATTAGGGGTTATCTTCAGTTTTAAGACATTTCTAATAGGGACAAGGCCGAGGCCTCTGATGTGGTTGTCATCAATACATTAACTATTCTTCTATATTCTTTATTGATATTATTTGATCCGGGTTTTACTTTTTCATACATATCTATTTATTTTTCTTTGCGGTTTTCTATTGGTAGTGAGTAGTTTCCTGTACCCTAAGTGTATATACCCCAGTGGGTTGATTGTTCATGATATGCCATATTTTGAGATGAGCCTGGGCATGGACTAATTGTCCTCCAATCATGAGGTCCTTGATTATTACGCCAAGAGTGTGACCTTGTTTATGTCTGGTATTATAATGACCCTTAAGGTTATTTATGATAAATATGCAGTGTCTTGCATCTAAAAGCATTTCGATAGTTTCCCCAACTCATTTATGACTTTCTAGAACCGATAGTTCGGATCCCTGGCAACTCGGTTGAGAATTATCTCAACTTCCCTGTTTTAGAACCTTAAATTTAATACTTATTGACTAAAGTCAACTTTCCTTCAAAACGAGCTCAGAATTAAAT